>CAHIKZ030002999.1:727500-737500 GCA_903632075.3 Acanthosepion pharaonis | reverse complement strand
TAACGACGGTGAGTTAATTGATAAATCCTTTTTAGAACCCGAAGATGACAACTAGATACATCTACAAGATAGCGACAAGATGCATGGTTGTTATGAAACCTGGAGTGAAATTCTAAAAGTTATTGAAAATGTTGTCAGTTTTATGGAAAGAAAGCCAGCATTTAGCTATGACGATTGCAATAACGCACGCAGCGTTAAAGTCTTCGTTTAAAAAAAAATTTCAAGAACAAAAAAGCAAAACGAAATGCGGAAAAAGTTGAGAATGACGTTAGAAGAGAAAGAATCATCATGCAATGCAACAGCCATTAAAAAATCCTCGTTTAAATATTTTGCATACGTGGCGTACTTAATTTAATGGATTTTCATGAACATTACATAATATATTTCTTTTTCCTTGAAATCAATTCCGTTATATTTTCACCATTAGCTTATTTTGTTTACTATAAAACATTGAAAATAACTGTTGAACTTGATTTCAGTTCTTTTATTTTAATCTAAATACAACCCCTCATATCCGGACTTTGTAATCAATTCCTCATATCCGGAAGGTCTTTTTTTTAGTCCGTTCGTCAGGGATATATATATATATATATATATATATATATATATATATATCTCAGATAATAAAAAATGTATATTTGTTTTAATCAAATTTTCTTGCTTTCAAACGAAACAATTACAAAAAAATACGAAGATCTATCCTTGCTCCCAAATCACGAATTTCTATGTCATGTAAAATGGTTTAAAAAATAAATCTCATTCAATATTTTTTGTATTCAACATAAAAGAAAACATCCTGCTTGCATATACGTTGTTCAGATAATATGTATTTGCCTATTTTTTTTATCTTCAATGTTTAATTTTTTTTGTTCTACTAGAAAGAGCTTCTTTGCATTTGTAGCATTTATTTTCTTTTCTTAAGACCGTTCCAAGATGTCTACGAAAGCAGGAGGTGAAAAAACCGACGCCACGAAACAGTAGCGTATAATCACTGGAAAATATATTTATAGATTCAAATGTAACAACCTAATAATAGGCGTAATTAACAAAATATACCGTCTTTTTGACGGCATGTGTGAAATAGTTATTTAATAATATTTTTAATCAATAACTTGTTATAGGTTTTCTTTTACAAGCAAAAATACTAACCCATTAATTCCCACCGAATCATTTTGGAGACGGTGGCTTTTTTTATACTATTGTCCACCCAAGAAGGCCCAAGAGCCATTTATGGTACAGCGTTAATGAAAAATGTTGTGTAAAGTAAGATATGAATATTTTTATATATTTTTTATTTTTACTTTTATTATTATTTTATTTTATTATTATTATTTATTTATTTATTTGTTATTTTATTCTTATTATTTATTTACTATTTAATATTATTTTTATTTATTATTTATTTATTTATTATTATTATTGATTTCTTTTTATTTATTTCTTATTTATTTATTTCTTATTTATTTTATTTTTTTATTGATTATTATTATTATTTTATTTTTATTATTTTTAGTTTTTTATACTATTGTTCACCCAAGAGGCCCAGGAGCCATTTACGGTAAAGCGTTAATGAAAAATGTTATATTCAGATTGTAAAGTAAGATATGAATATTTTTATATTATTTTATTTTAATTTTTATTATTATTTTATTTAATTATTATTTTATTTTATTTATTATTTATTTATTTTATTTTATTTACTTATTTATTTGTTATTTTATTGTTATTATTTATTATTTATTTATTATTTATTCTTATTTTTATTTATTTATTATTATTATTATTTATTTCTTAATTCTTCTTCTTATTATTATTTATTTATTATTTATTTATTATTTTATGTATTTATTAATTATTTTATTTTTTCTTTATTATTATTTTATTTTTATTATTTTTATTATTTTTTTTACTATCGTCCTCCCAAGAGGCCCAAGAGCCATTTACGGTAGAGCTTTAATAAAAAATGTTGTATTCAGGGTGTAAAATAAGATATGAATATTAGGAAGATCTTGGAGATTTGATGATATTCTTATATCAATAGAAGTGCCAATTAATAGAAAGAAAAGTGAGACGAATGTAATATTGATTTGTGGTATTTACCAAGGCGCCAACGTTGCAACCGGCTGTAACACAAGGTCGAGGTTTTATGTGAGTTTAACGGTCATACCGGGCATGAATTCTCAGTACTTCCCATTTTGGGTACACCTCAGACACGAAGCAATAAACTTAGTCCTTTCCCGAAGGAGAAGTACTGCCTGGATTCAAAGAATACAAATCCCAACCAAAAGGTTAGGATTTGCGATAGATAACGGCTGATCCCAAACTTGAAGAGTTTAAGAAATCGTGTGGGGAACAATCCCACGGGAGTCTATTTCAGAAAGACAGTTTTAGGGAAGAAGCTGTTTGAGTGGAACTTCTTCCCAATCACTAATACAGACGACCCTGTATGCGTGGTCCGGTGGATTCTAACCATGAGAGTTTGAATTGGTGGAACTAAGGAGTGTAGCCTCTCTGAACATCCGCCATACAAAGAGTAATACAGTATCGAGAGGCTAGCAACCTTTTTTTTCCGTGAGGAAAGTATTTGTAAAATGGAAAACAATTTAACACCCACACGTCCGAGCAAACGAGTCTGTAAAATGTGGATTGACCAAGTCCAGTCCAGATATTGCGGTAATATCGCATTTTGGTATGATCTGACTCTTGTAACGACAAGGAGACAAGTAAATACTTTCTAGACAAGTCCAAGGAAATTACCATTTTCCCATCATCCTTAGTGGTCGTATATGCGAGTTCTACTTGAGATCTGGATTGAACTTGAATCCAAAAAGAAGGGTGGAATAATCCCTTGAGTTCATCTTGCACATTTACAAATCTACCATTCGGCCGTACATTGAATACTGTCGTCATATCTGGTCTGGTGCTCCTGCTATTCATCACAACGTTCTTGAGCAAATCCTAAGAAGGATCTGTAATGTAATCGATCCTGACTTGGCATCTCGATATCACCCACTTTCTCAATGACGTGGCGTGGCTTCCCTCTGTCTTTTCTACAGATATTTTTATGGCAACTGCAATAACGAGATTTTTCCCTGGTAAACCTACTATATGAATTTAAGCATGCTACTAGATTGGCATCTAGGTCCCATGTTGAAATAGCTAAATGCAACCACCACTTCTACTCCAACAGTTTATTTCCCCAAAATTCCCGCCTGCAGAACTCCCTTCCGTTTACTTGCTTCCCTGATAACTACAATCTTCAAAAATTTAAATGCAACGTCAATCGCCATCTTCTTGAATCCCCTTAATATTTTGTTCTTTCCTTGATCCTCCCTATACTTAGCGTTTTCTCTCACTTTCACTCCCTGTAACCTCCTGCATAATTTTCCGTATTGCTTGGATTAAAAAAAATCTATTTGACAGTGTTGGATTTTTGTTTTCCGAGGAAAAAAATTGTTAAAAATCTTCTCGTATCATAAAAGTACTGATTTGTTTATATAAGTCAGACAAAAACTGTATATAAAGAAACTGGCAAATGATGGAATTAGTGAAATTTTGAAAATCATATCTTATTTACTAGTGTTTTAAAATATGTAAAAAAACTTCTTCAACTCATAAGGATAAATATATGAAAGTACAAAAAAAAGCAAATAAACGTTTCAAAGGACAATTTGACATTTTACTTTTGTCATCAAAATAAAAAAAAAATTGATTGTCTTTGATGTTTCACCGAACGTGTATATTTTATATTCAATGTCTGTAGATTGGTCACATTCTAGATACAAAACTGAATAAATAATGTGATATATCTTACTAATTTATTTTTCTCAAGATTGATTGTATATTTATATTAACCCCTCTATCTTCCTGGAATTAGTTTTAAATAACACTTTCTTTTCCATATATTGTGACCATTTTAGTTAAAGTTCATATTTTCTTGATTCCAGAAATTTTCCGACATATTTCAGTGATATTTTTACTTTGCAATTTTATAGTTTATAATTTAGAGATATGGGAAAATATGACGTCAAGAGATCATGTTAAACATTCACCTCCTTTCTTATGATATGTATATTGGGGCTATTTTGCTTCTAGTTCGTATTTTACAACATATTTCAAGGAAATGTGTTAGTTTAGAAAATTATAGTTTACAATTATAATTTAGATATATGGAGAAAAAAAAAGAAGACGTCAGTTTAAACTAAAGACTTCTTTTTGTTTTCGACATATTGTGGCCATTTTATTTTAAAAAAATTCTTACTTTTAGATGGAAACTTGGGATTTTAAAACAACTTTCGGAGAAGCATACATATCATAAAATTATCCTATTACAATTGTGCTTGTCCTCACCTTCGACTGTTACATCCTGCAAGTACCTCAGAAATAATGGACTATTCCGTTTTGATCGTGTGGAAAGAGGGAAAAACACTACCTGGTTTCAGTGAGAAAATGAAAGAAAGAAAGGAAAATAGAAGTGGAGAAAGAGAGAGAGAGAGAGAGAGAGAGAGAGAGAGAATCCGATTAAGCTATAAGAACACTTTGATCTCGGCTAAAAGAAGCCATTGTCTTGCCGCCCAACTCTGGCAGGATGTGACGCAAGATCAGTAAGAGCCTGATAGCTTGTACTCGGGACAGGTGCAAAAATAGCCCAGCCCCAGCAAACGTTGGTTAAGCTGGCATCAATATTACTACAGATGTCATCTCTCTAGTTCAGTGACGGAAGTACTGCCGCTGGCAGCTGTTTTTTCTGAGATCGGGCAACTCTTAATATTATTTTCAGTGGGGCTCTGTTTGAAAACTGACACAACATAGAGATAAAACGTAGTTTATCCACCCTGAGGACAGATACTACATTTTGATCCCAGCCGAAAGGCCGAGAAATTATGGCGATGGTGATAAAAAATAATATTTTTCAGACGTACAGCATCGAACGTCGGAAATCGAGTAAGGCAATTGCCAAAAGTCATGTGTCCATAAATAAAATAACATCGTCTGGTGAATTATTTCAAAATTATTATTAAGAGAAATGTTACTAAGATGGCGATTTGACTATAAAGGAAGAAGGAAAAACAGACAGAAGAAAAGAAAGAAGGGGAGCAAAAATATTTAATGTCTCCTGCTAACATCTCATAACTAATGGACTATCCTATTATGATTTCGCTTGTCCTCTCCTTCGTTCGTTCGCACGACCGCTACGACCTGCCAGTACCTCATAAATAATGGATTATTCCGTTTTGATTCCGTAAAAGAACAAAAGACATATGCTACTTGGTTTCAGTGAGAAAATGGAAGAAAAAGAAAGAAAGAAAAGAAGATAGAAGTGTTTATCGGCAGTTTCAGTGAAATGGAAAAAAGTTGTTAATTTAAAATCTTTTCATTCGTGGCATTCATATTTATTATTATTATTATTATTATTATTATTATTATTATTATTATTGCAGTTTAAAGCTCAGACGGTTAACGATGTGATAAGGGTATGTTTATGGATATTTTATTGTAGAACTCGTCATGATCTTATTCAATCATTAACTGAAGAACTGAAATTCCTCAGAAAATTCAAATAGGTCAAGGGTCTTTCCGATAATTTATAATTTAGATATAAGCAAAAAATGACTCCATAAGGATATAATTTAAACGCACACCCCCTTTCTTACCATATATTGGGGCCATTTTGCTTCAAACTCTTAATTTTTAGATTTAAGATAAAAACTTGAAATTTCTAACATATTTCAGTTAGTTTCACTTTCGACCATTTCATTTAATAAGTATATTTTAGGTATATGAAAAAAAGGTATCAATTTAAACATACCTTAGTGGTATACAGCTCCACAGTGTTTAGCCTCTAGCAACATGGTTGAAAGATTTTCCGTTATATAGTTGTTTTTTCCAATTTAAACGCACACCCCCTTTCTTACCATATATTGGGGCCATTTTGCTTCAAACTCTTAATTTTTAGATTTAAGATAAAAACTTGAAATTTCTAACATATTTCAATTAGTTTCACTTTCGACCATTTCATTTAATAAGTATATTTTAGATATCTGAACAAAAGCTATCAATTTAAACATACCTTAGTGGTATACAGCTCCACAGTGTTTAGCCTCTAGCAACATGGTTGAAAGATTTTCCGTTATATAGTTGTTTTTTCCAATAACATCTTATTTTTAACAATGATCTTTCTTTTCATTATATGACTGAAGGGAAAGAACTTTTGTCTAAATCAAATCAAGTAATTTTCTACGATTATATAAAGCAAGGAACGTTATCAATTAAATATATATTTCCTTGACAATAATATTTATTTTATGTGAATGTTGGTCACTATGAAACACGTTATCGTCTGATAAATTTTCTTGATATGAATTTGATAAAATGAGTTAACTTGATATATTGCGCAAAAGAAGAAAAATGCAATTGAAATTACGAGCCGTTTTTTTTTCTCCAAAGACAAACAAAAAAGCGTCACGTGAACATTATGAGATGTGAGTCATGATGTGATGGCACAAAACTCTTTCATGTTTACACAACATTAAATATCGATAAAAAAATTTTAAAATATAACATTTACAAATAAATTTGTACAAAAAGGATATTATCCTTCATGGAATGTTTGCAATAAATAAATTATATATTAAGTATATATCTTAGTGTTATGTACGATAATCTAGGGATGTGATGGTAGCGTAATTAGTTTCGACACAGAAAGTGGAATCAGTGAACCGAGTTCAAATCTCTGCCTAGTCGATTGTGTTCACTTTCGCACTAGTCTGCTCGGGAAAGAAACGAACTTCTTTTAAACTTTCAGGTATGGGTTAAATAGCAGAGAAGGCTGGATTCTCTAGCCTTTGATAGTAAACGGTCTAAGAGAATGGAAACTCTGAATCCAATACGGTGGAGAATGCAAAGGGAAAACACTCCATTATCTTACCCAAAAAGTCATAGCGATTCACAGATAATACAGAAACGCAATCGGTGGAGATTCATGTTTTTCTGAAGGGACATGGCAGTAAAAAATAACCCTAAAAAACAACAACTGATAATCTAGAGTTAGTAACGATAACATGACAGTGTTAAAAAGTTACGAACTGATTTGTATGAAATCAGGCGATTCGCTGTCTGCTACCTCAGCGTTTGTTTGGGACATAAGCGGAAGCATTCTCTCTGGATTCTGTTCGCTTAGGTTTCGATCTGTAGCTAGAGGAAAAAATGTCGGCGTAGCATGCGCAGACACAGAGGCCTGCGTAAGAGAAGTCAGACACTGTGGATTCTGTAAATGAGTCTGACTGGAGTCCGCGATGAGAGGAGTTTGATTATTCACATTAGCGCATGCGTTGTCTGGTAAAATGAAAAGATCATACGCGGGTTTCCGGTTCTGTCGACAGCAGCACTGAACGGTTCGATAAAGAGAACAACCGCACTCTTTGAATAGGCTGTAGCCGCATTTAAAGACAACAGCGAGGGCCGTCACCGCGGTAACTAAGAGGATGACACTAATAACAATGGGAAGAACCGGAACTAAAGTCCCTTTAGCATTGTTCTCTTGTTCTCCTGTCGGAAGACGTGTCACGATACCGATACAATTCGAACCCAGACCAAGAGGGTCTTTGGAGTTAGTAGCACACTTGGCTACGATGTCAGTGCGGGCGCAGAAATGGTAGAAGACGCCTGATGTAAGGTCGGAAATTTCGTATGTGAGGTTGGTAATTTCGGGGATTTTATAGCAGGACGTGTCGCTGTCGTTGCTCCAGTATTGTAAGGTGTATTTCAGGTATTTCTCTTCTTGCCATTGCGATGTGTTCGTCTTCTGAACGCTGACCCGGAGTTCGACGCTGAATTCCGTGATCCGTCGTGGGGACAAGATAAGAAGAGATTCACATCGAGGTCCAATCCAACGATCGTGGCAGGTACACTCGGCATGTTTCGTTTCGTTGCCATCTCGCTCGGATACAATTGTCATACACTGGCCGTCATTTTCACACCGGAAACTCTCACACGGGTCATCGACATTTTCCGTTCCTTCATAATCAATATTACTACTGTTGTTTATTGAAACAGCAACTGAAATAAAAGAAAATAATTATATTAAATGTTAGTATTGAAATATTATACAACGTAAAAAATTCATTAAAAGTTATTACATAAGTTTTCAGACTAACGATGGAAAATGACAAAACAACAAAAAGTATTTATTTAAATAAATGTTTGGTAGAGTTGTAAAATAGACACTCTGAATAGAAATATTTATTTTTCAAATTTGTCCATATATCTATAGACTGAATATTTCAGACTACGAATTGTTTTATTATCATGATTGTATATTTCAGCATACGGATTATTTTTTTTTATATTACTCTATCTTAAATATTTCAGACTACGAATTCTTTTATTATCATGATTGTATTTTTCAGCCTACAAATTTTATCATATTACTCTAGTTTAAATATTTCAGACTATGAATTCTTTTATTATCATGATTGTATATTTCAGCCTAAGAATCTTTTCATATTACTCTAGTTTAAATATTTCAGAGTACAAATTCTTTTATTATCATGATTGTATATTTCAGCCTAAGAATCTTTTCATATTACTCTAGTTTAAATATTTCAGACTACTAATTCTTTTATTATCATGATTGTATATTTCAGCCTACAATTTTTTTCATATTACTCTAGTTTAAATTTTTCAGACTACAAATTCTTTTATTATCATGATTGTATATTTCAGACTACCAATTCCTTTCATATTATTATGTTTGTATATTTCAGCCTACGAATTTTTTTATATTATTACATATTAAATATTCTAGACGACGATTTAGAAAGAAATTATAACCGTTTATAAGGATAAAATTTGTGATGGAAATTCATTGAAAATAGAACCACGACGAAAGCCAAAATAAAATTTTCTAATACCACGTGTTTTCATTTTTGAATATTTTGTTTTGTAATATCGTAATCTGGAATTCCTAATCGATAGGAATATCGTACACCTGGAGCACATAATCAATAATAATATATTTAATGGAGTTTTTAATCGCTAGTAATATCGTACATCTGGAGTGCTTCGTCGATAGTAATATAGGACATCTGGAGTGTTTAATCAATCTTAATATAGTAAGTCTGAAGTGCTTAATCGATAGTAATATTGTACATCTGGATTATTTAGTCGATAATAATATCGTAAATGAAGTTCTTAAGTGATAGTAATATCGTGCATCCGGAGTGATTAATCGATAGTAACCTATGAAGAAAGCATTACGAATTTCAAACATTCATTTTTTTTATTTTAAATTTTAAGAAATTATATGATATGAAAGATTTTCATTTGGCTTCAGTAGGGAGGATCAATATACAAGGAATTTATATAGTAAACAGGATCCTATTAATTTCATAAAATTTAATAACTTCTTTTTTCATATTCATGATTCGGAATGCTAAACTATATAAATATGTATTAAAAAATCTGAAAAAAAAACAACACTTTTTTGGTCGCAGTGCCTGTTGTATAACCCAACCAAATATTTTTCAGAATAGACAAAACATTATAGAGTGAATTTTTCAGATTTGGATCGTGTTAATTATTACATATCAAGATAATGTATTACTAATGAAGCTTCTTGACCAAACACGGACAGCTTAGGGAGAAGAAAAAGTACTTACCAAACATCAATTTATACCGTTTTCGAGTGAATTTCTTTCTAGGTGTTTAAGTTATACAACATTTCGGGTAGCACAAACACAATGTGAGGTAGCAATACACACACACACACACACACACACACACACATTACTTCAAACGTTATTTTTAGTGGCTACCCATTTATTTTAAACAGTTTTATTTCGGCTACGGGCCTGTGTACTCGAGAAAACTTGACAAAGAAAACGTGTCACTGGACAGGATTCGAACTGCGTTTCACTTTGTAAGAGGAACATCGTCTAATCCGTCGTGCTCTTACCGGTCGGCTCCAAAGGATTCACAATCAAGCAAAGTTCTATTTTGT
>CAHIKZ030002999.1:710000-725000 GCA_903632075.3 Acanthosepion pharaonis | reverse complement strand
TCTTCTTCATCGATGAGGAGATTGTCCAACATTCACTGATATATAGGATGAGACATTGGGTTGACATAATCGGTGCAAAAGGAGGCACCAAAAGATACCAAGAAAAAGGGTTCACGTAGTTTTCAGTTTTGGAACTAAATAATATTTTTTAATAAATAAATAATTAAAATATATCCATTTTTGTTTGTTTTAATTATTAGGAAATTTTACTTTAAAAATTGGTGTTTGGATGCACCAATTTTTAAAAGCAGGATTGTTTTACGTTTTTTTTCCACAGTAACAGTCATCATGCTGGTGGGGGTCACAAACATTTAAGCGGTACTATATAGGCGCACTGGCATTGGAGGTTTCTCTTTGTGTGTTCGGGTCACTATCACGCTAAAACAATAAGCCTCACAAAACATTCGAACGTGACAAAAGTTATGTGAATTAAACAACCTTGGAGGTTATATGATGTCAATAGAGGTTGTCAAAAGCGCCACATTCGTGTTCTAGTTAAATGAAGAATTCGGTATGCACATTCCCGGGATGTCAATCATCGTAACAGACATGCCGTTTAAATTCCTGCTTTGCCATGGCCATCAACAAAGCACAAATATAATCGCAATCTAACTTCTTCATACTTTTCTCACGGTCAAATTTATGTTGACTATTCTCTGGGTTGAATAATCAAAACAATGCAATGATAGCGGTATTAATGTTGTGTATGAGACAGGGTTTAAAAACACTACAAAATTTTTGCATTGAGGTTCGAAAAATAATTTCAATGAGAACTATAAGGTACCCCACAAAAAAAAAATGGAAATTTTATATTTAGTATATGATGAAAATAAATTAACTAACATATAAAACAATTAACTATATATTTTACTATATGAATGAACTAAAAAAATAACATAAAAATATTTTTAATCATTTTTCGTTCCAGGATGCCACTGTTATCAAATATTCAACGTGAGGTGATTGTTCTCTTTAAGAAAGAACATCCAACTTGGGGATTGAAAAAATGCTAAGAAATTTTGCCAGAGTTCTTTAGTTAAAACACCAAATTTAACATTTGTGTTTTTGTTCCGTTTTAAGTTACGAAATTTCTGTCTTTTGCTTTTGTTTCAAATAACTGTAACAAAAATTCCAGCAATTAAATAAACTGTACCAAATTTCATAGTTTTTTGTTGGGCACCCTGTTGATTGGCAGTAAGGCCTCATCATTTTAAAGTTGAAATGGCTAGATTTAACCGTAAGTTCTATGCTAACAGTTTCTTCTATCGCACTTCTCACTTGTGGAACTCTCTTCCGACTTCTAGCTTCTCAGTTACCTTTGATCTAGAAAAATGTAAATGGAATGTCAATCGTTATCTTCCTTCTTAATTCTCGTTCTTTGATTGTTGTCACTCCTCGTGTTCTTTTTATCATATTATCTAACACCCAGTATCCCCTGCTTGCGTCTTAGTGGCTTTATTGCCTTACTTGGCGTGAAATGATTACAAAAAGTAAAGGAAGAAAAGACTTTAAAAACAACATTGATCCGTGAAGAAAAAAAAAGAAAAGCCTTTAAAAAACTTTGATCAGGAAGGTGTCAAGTTTTGAAAGGATGGAATCATGGAGATATCTCAATGATTAAAAACACTACAAAATTTTTGCATTAGTGCTTCGAAAAATAATTTCAGTGAGAACTATAGTGTATCCCACGAAAAAAAAATAAAAAAAAATAGATTTACTATATGACGAAAATAAATTAACTAACATACAAATTAATTAACTATATATTTTACTATATAAATGATCTAAAAAAATAACATATAAATATTTTTAATCATTTTTAGTTCCAGGATGACACTGTTATCAAATATTCAACGTGAGGTGATTGTTCTCTTTAAGAAAGAACATTCAACTTGGGGACTGAAAAAATGCTAAGAAATTTTGCCAGAGTTCTTTAGTTAAAACACTAAATTTAACATTTGTGATTTTGTTCTGTTTTAAGCTATGAAGTTTATATCCTTTGTTTTTGTTTCAAATAACTATAACAAAAATTCCAACAATTAAATAAACTGTACCAATTTTTCTGTTTTTTGTGGGACACACTGTATATTTAAAGATATTTTTTTATTTGTTATTTTCTGTAATATGTAAAAAAAAAAAAAAGAGTATTTTATGGAAGACAATTACTCCCGTGACATTTTATTTGAACATGTTTCTCGCAGAATATATCGCATCTAATGTGTGTTCGAGTGCGCCAAATTTTATGCATCAAAAAACATCTTCAGCAAAAACCTACATTTGCAGGTGTAAATTTATTTTGTTGGTTTCTCTAAGATTTCAGAGAATCCAATTTTTCTTTCTCCAAATACGGTCGAAGGAGAACAATCTACATCGCTATATTAAAAGAAAAACTCAGTTCGAAATACCTGGAAAGCTTGCCTGGATTGACAGATACCCGAAGAAAACTTAAGGACATAGCGGCCGAAATGAAGAAAAAAGCTGAAATATATATATATATATATATATATATATATATATATATATATATATATATATATATATATATATATGTGAAAATGAATATAAATATAAATAAATATATATATATGTATAATTATTTATATATTATATATACTTTTTTGTCTGACGATCGCTAAAGCGTGAAACCCAGGGTCACAAACTCACATCTATCCAACCAAATATATATATATATATATATATATATATATATATATATATATATATATATATATATATATATATTAAAGAGAAGAGAGAAGCCGCAAACGTTTTTGGTTTCAATGTGGATATATATTATACTTTATTTTACATATTTTTGCTGTACATGTTTCGTGTCTTTCGACCTTCATCAAGCGAAGAGTGGTTATTTCACAAATTATTTAAAGGAATTAATTTTTCCTTGTGTTTTCCGATGTTTACTGGCAAAAGCAAACACACTAGACGGACCACACGCTCACACACACACACACACACACACACACACACGAACCCTATACACCATAGAAAGTGTGTGTATATATGTCATATATATAGAAATTCCTCATAATAAAACAATATATATATATATATATATATATATATATATATATATATATATATATATATATATATATATAAAAGAAAAATATTTATACACATACTAGCAAAACACACACACACACACACAATACATAAAAATGGAGATTGGAACAAAGAATCCTTCTTTTGGCCTTTCTCTGACCTATTCTAATTTATTTATTACCTCTTAAGCAGAAGAATATTTTCTCCATAAGTGCAAGAAAATTTGGATTACTACTACGCACAAAAGACAATGGCTAAACATGGGAAAACATAATGAAAAAATTAATTCCTTTAAATAATATTTGTAAATAACCACTCTTTTCCTGATGAATGTCGAAAAACCCGAAGCCCGTGTAGCAAAACTATGGAAAATAAAGTATAATATATATTTAAAACCCCCATTAAATCCCAAAAAGTATGGGGCTTCTATCTTCTCTTTAAAATATATACTTTTCTCTCGTTGGACCAACTATAACCTCTCCCTGATATATATATATATATATATATATATATATATATATATATGTAAGCAAATGTAAATGGATATAGATCCGACAGAATGAAAAAAATTTTGAAAAAAAAAACAAAAAATCTTAAATGCAATTATGTTGTTTAAAATGAATGAAATGTCGACGTCTGACGTTTCCGTTTAATAAACGTTTTCAAGACAATATTCATTAAAATACAATTCAGTTCAATTTGACAAAGTTTATGTCCATGGACTTTGTCAACAAGTCTTATCAAAAACAGATAACTGAAAATTTTTAAAAATGATCAGCTTTCCGTTTAGACATTTTATTCATTTTTAAAAAACATAATTGTATTTAAATATTTTTTGTTTTGTTTTTCCAAATTTTTTCTTATATATATATATATATATATATATATATATATATATATATATTATATATATATATATTCTACCATTAAATATGGAATTGACACCTTTCTTCAGGTACGCTTTTGTAGCCTACTCTCTTAGAAGCTTCTTAATTTGTACAATCCAAGTAAGGGAGTTATGCCACAGAACTGTAAGGGTTTACAGGCTGCGGGAGGGTTTTGAACAGGAACTTTACTAACGACGAGGAAGAGTAAAAAGGAGAACAGTAGATAGCGATTGACATTGCATTTACATTTTTGCAGATTAAAGTTGGCTGGAAAGCATGGAGCCGGGAGGGAGTTCTGCAAGAGAGAAGCGAGAGAAAAGTAACTGTTAATATAGAAGTAACGGTTACATCTAGCCAGCTCAGCTGTAAATTGGTGAATTTTGGTTGACAGTATAGTACTACGCTTAAATCCGAAGAATCCAGGAATTCTATTGAAGAGATCACCCGAACAATTACCATAGCAAACTATTTATAGAAAAGACAAAGGTAGGCAATCTTATGGTGCTTGAAAAGTGACTGAAGCCGAGACGGCTGATCATAGAGCAATGGCAGTAGTGTAACTCGCAATAAAGCATTTGAATGGATATTCGCTCTCGTTCGTATATATCACTTACATGTTATATTAATTATTTATGTAAATATTTATAGAAAAGGTTTAATCTTAATAAAAATATAACATAAATGTTAAGAATATTCTCAATATTTTAAAGTCACCCGCTTGCTTTTTAATGATTTTTTTAAAGGTTTGCTATTAACTGAAATATTTTTGAGATTTGTTAAAACCCACCATGAGAATAATATATATTCTTGTTGTGATGAGATAACCCAACTTCCCCATTCACGATAATGGACGGACTGGTTGCCGATTAAGTACGACCACAGCGGACAGTGAAAAAGGTCTTCGTTTGTTAACACCTATTGAGGTTAGCATACTTCCGACTCTGTCTCTGTATTTTGACATACCTACATCCGATTATAAAATTATTATTGAAAACCAACACTCGGGTTCACTTTGTTTATTATATCTTGCACGAGATATAACAATTCTCTTCGTATTCCTTTAGAAAATATGTTCCAGCCGGAGAGCTTTTTTCCAAGACCCGATTCTTTGTGTAACAGACTACCAAGAGTTAACTCCATTCTTAACTCCTCAAGAGAACCTTTATCTTTTTTACATGTCCTCATAAACTGCACTTTTTACCTCTTGATCTTACGTACATGCAACAATATCATTTAATAACCTTTCACTATGAGTGTCTTTTTGGCCTTGCATTTAATGAACGGTTAGTAAAATAATAACAAAATAAACCTGAAACATATTTTACCTGTGAAACCAAAAGGTGAAGTGTCGAGGGAACTTGAACTATTTTTGATCTGAGTCCATCAAAGCGTGATCTACCAAATCACTTTAAACTCGACCTAGTGACATATTTCATTCCATTTGGTGGGAGGTTATATCCAGTCTTTACCCGTGAAAACCAAACAATAAGATGCCGAAGTGGATGTGGCTTCAGCAATTTTTGACACTAGTCCACGTCCGCCTGGGTTACCTAACGCACCTTCTGATTGTGTTAGCGTACGGTTCAATACTAATTTTACTGGTAACATTACCAAAACCTTAAAGGATTTAGGTCCTGTAAGTCCTGTAAGAAAATAGTCCTTTAAGTAAAACAAGGAAAATAAAAACAAGACTATTTATTTCCTGATCGAATGATTCCGACTGATGATCGGAACTTTCCGGCCAAACACTGGAAATATTACGTAATTTGATGGATGAACTTATTGAGACATCTGTCTAAATTACGCGAGCATTTAATTCGCTCCTCGTTTAGTGAGTTTAGTCCATGATAGCATCAGGATATCTGTAGAGAATATATGTAGTGGTACCAGCTTTAAAAAACCTATATTTTCAATAACAAAATCACTCTTCTCTTTTCTTTCACCTATACGGGAAGCACTCCTCTCCAGCCGGTCAGTAAATAGTACTTTTCTTTACTTAGAAAAGTAGAAAATTGGAATCAGATTCTATTGTTAAGGAAAGTCGCAAATTTTTTTTTACCTTAGCCAGACTTTATTTTTTAAACCTATTTTATAGAGTAAATGACATGAAATTTCAATATGTTAGGAAATTTATATAGATTTTTTTTTTCTAAATATTTTTGGCGTCATAGACACATACACTTACGTATAAAAAGTATTTGATAATCAGTGATTTCTCTATAGATATGTAGTGCGATGACAAAGATAGTCCTTGTATATTTTTTATGTTTTCATTTATAGCTGACATATTTTTATCATATTTAGTTGACACATAGGCACCATTAGTCTGACACATCAACAAACGTAATTATATAATTAGTCTGTAGAAGTTAATTCTTGGAACGGAACGTATCCCTAATCAACTTCTTCATTATAATTTGCTTACCTACTATTTTTCTGCTGTTAACGATTGTGATGCGAACGAAAATCGCGCCTTTTTTCCCACAGTCAGACTTTACTTTTTTTTAACATATTTTGTGGACAAAATATGACACTATTTACATTGTTCGGACTATTGCCCGCATATTTATTGTTGTATTGACGACATTTTGGATAGTAGATATTAAGTAGTAGGTAGTATTATATATCTAGTTTAGTGTCATTGTTGTTGTTATTAATGTCATCATGTTATTTATAGCTTTATAGTTTCTATGCCTTTCTCTTACCATTGTAGATGAAATAATGAGGATTCTAGAGTTTTTTTTAAAATTATTTCTATGTGTATTTCTTCAAGATAATATTGATGATTGCAGAGTCTTAGTTCTTTTGTTCTATTCCAGTGTTGAGAATAGAAATTATTATTATTAAAAATAATAATAATAATAACATATATATATATATATATATATATATATGAGGCACGGTGGAGTAATGGACAGCAGAGCCGAGTTCGAATTCCAGTCGAATCCATTACATTCACTTACGTGCTAATACCCTTGGGAAAGGTATGAATTCTCTCCCTCCAGCTATGGGTAAAATAGCAGGGCAGACTAGGTTCTATAGCCTTGGATGGCAACTGGTCTAGGAGAAGGACAACTCTGAATTCAAAACCTGCGGAGGGTCGTTTAGGAACCTTGTGGCATTCGGTGCACCAGGTCTCTGTATTCGTCCCTTCAAAAAGTGTGGATGGTCCTGCACGAAGCCTTCATCACTATAATCAAATCTCATGTGCTGTTGTCGGGCTGTCGGTTTCCTGGAAACTGATCTGCTTGGCCCTCATACGTCGAATCTCGACGGGAGAGTCGATATATACACACACACACACACACACACACACACACACACACACACACACACACACACACACATATATATATATAGAGAGAGAGAGTGTAAATTTTTTGTTAAGATGTTAATAGTTAGTATTATATATCTATTTTTATCTAGTTTAGTGTCGTTGTTATTAATGTATTATATTACTTGTACCTCTATAGTTTGTATGCTTTTCTCTTAGCATTGGGGATGAAATAATGAGGATATTGGGAGTTAGAAAAATGTATATTTCTTAACAGAAATTAATAAGGTCATTCTTGTTTGTAGATTTACTGTAAACCTATAAACGAATGTCATTATTAGTTATGTATAACTTGGGAAGGATAAAAGGTTGCTGGTATCAGTAGATTCAAACGTAACATCTATTGTGGATTCGACTTTTGTCTTTATTCATATTGTTCTTTTACATATATAATATTTAGTTTCATCTGAAATTTTACGCGCATATATACATATATATATATATATATATATATATATATATATATATATATATATTACAGTGGACTGGTCATGTCTTGAGGATGTCTGATGACAGGATACCCAAAATCCTAATGTACAGTCAGTTAGATCAGGGGTACAGGAATGTAGGACGGCCATGGCTAAGATACAAAGACAAGCTGAAAAGTATCTTCTCAGCTGTCAATATACCACACAACGACGTTGAGCGCTTAGCCTTGAAGCGAGTAGAATGGAGATCAACGTGTTTTAGTGGGCTCAGCAGTTTTCAATTTGCTTGTCTGAATCATCTTCAAGAAGCGAAAGCAAGATCTAAAAGGTCAGCCAATCTAACAGTGATCTCATCCTCACTCTTGCTTCATATGTAGACTCCTTTGCAAACCACTAGCGGGTCTTAAGTGCCACTTAAGATTATCGCACACATTTTCATAACTGAATCACCTAAGCTGTCAGATCCTCATACGTCGAAACTAACGGAGAGTCCATTATATATATATATATATGTGTGTGTGTGTGTGTGTGTGTGTGGTGGACTTTCGCGTCTTATTTGATGTATGAGGGTCAAGCAGCTCCGTTCCTAGGAACCAACAATGAGACACCAGAGCGCATATGATTTGATTATAATGGGGAAACTTTTGTGCAGAACTAACCACACTTTTTGAAGGGCAGAATACAGAGACCAGTGCACTATGTGCCACAAGGTCCCCAAACTACCCTCTGCAGGTTTTGAATTAGGAGTTGTCCTTCTCTAAGTAGAGTTGCCATCCAAGGCTATAGATCCCAGTCTTTCCTGCTATTTACTCATAGCTGGAGAAGAGAATTTATACCTTTCCCTAAAGGTATTAGCACGTAAGTGAATGTAATGGATTCGACCTTGTGTTTCCTCGTGTATAAACAAGAATAAATACATACCTGTTATTTATTTATTTGTAAAGTTAACTTAAAGTCAGTCTGTCAAGTGCCATGTGTGATACCCACTTGGGCAACCATGTCTTTTTCGATTCATGCCTGACTAGGCAGAAGATTTTCCCATAGTATGGTAAACTGGTTGCAAACCAAGGCTATAGGATCCCGTCTGTCCTATCCATAGCTGAGGGTAGGGAGAAGAGATGGATTCATATCCTTCCCCAAGGGTAATTCCGCGTAAGTGGATGTAATGAATCTGACTGGAATTCGAACACGGCTTTCCGACTTCTCATTCCGATACCCATGACTCACCAACGCACATCATTACACATCACAAATGTTGATATTGAAACAAAAAGAAATACTTACGCGTAGCTGTAAGTTGTAAATAGACAAGAAAACCCAGGCAGTAAAAAGCATGGTCAACTCTTTTGCACATCTTTTTCTAACACGATTTTATCTCAAAAACTGCAAAAAAAAAAATAAAAATAAAAAGAAAATGAAAAGGAGATAAAAAAAGTATCATTATTTAACAATTATGAGAAGTAGATATATAATTTATTTAAAAAAAAAAAGATCAATATAAATACACCTGACACACGTCCACGATCAAGCAACGTTTCGCATAAAGAAATAACCGAATTCTCTGTTTTACAGCCCAGACCATTTCTACCGTCTGGAAAGTGAATATTTGCAATGTTGCAAGCTCCGTTGCAGGCAGTACGTTGGAGTTCCGCAAAGACGTCATTTATGATGTGCCTAAGAAAGAGAGTAGAGGAAAAATGACATATTTGGCTTGCCCCGATTGATGTGTAGAATCGGTTTCCAATGGAACTCTGAATAGTACACCACTACCAGCCTTACCCTGCAACTAGTGGATGGTATGGATCAGTCTTTTACGCATATTAACTTCCTTCATTGTAGTCAGTTATCTTAGACATAACAAAACAGGGTTAATTATTTGTAACCACCGTAAACACACGTGTATAAGTCGGCTTAATGTATAGTGCGACCCCTGAAATTCTTTTGCATCAATTTTAACCCCTTCAAAAGAATTTACCTGTGTATTGTAGTAGCTGGTCACCGAATTTCAATGAATATTAATGACAAAGAAGACTGGATATTCAAGTCTGAAGTAGCAAGCATTCCAGAAGAAAAACGAGTCAAATTTCGAAATTTTTCTTTTCTACGTTATTTAAACAAAGAATTATATTATTAATGATGTAGTGTCAGTGCGTAATATACGTGCTAATTAACTAAGTGACTACGTGATATACTCGTGTACAAGGCAACTTTATGTATCAACCCCAGTAAATAAATAATCTATTTTGCGAAGTTAAGTCTGCGAAAAAAGCAATAATTAAAATGACATAACTGCAAACCACACACACACATATATACATATATATATATATATATATATATATATATATATATATATATATATATATATATATATATTAATCGGACTATTGTCCTCATCTTTGTCCTCATATTTATCACAACGTTTCGGCCGTTGTCCTCAAAGACACATGACACAGTGGATAAAGGCGTTGGTTCGATCCAGTGACAGGACCCAAAGAGTGTGAGTTCAATAACTGGTTAAGGCAGTGGAGAACTTTCAGAGGGAAATTAACAGGAGATAACTGACAACCATCAAACATGGCACGTGGAACTAGAACAGTCTACCCCGGTGAGCGAAATAAAGGGTTCAGTTCGACATTCCAACCACCTGAGGAAGGCCGGACCGTTCAACGGCCGAAACGTTGTGATAAATATGGCGACAAAGATGAGGACAATAGTTCGAATAATGTAAATAATGTATATATATATATATATATATATATATATATATATATATATATATATATGTTTATGTGTGTATAAAATAGGATATAGAATCCCAACAAAGTTTTAAAAAATATGACAAATGGAAAAAACATTCCATTGAAAGCAGATTTGATTTTTGTCGTGTTTGGATCCGATGACGGCCAGAAAGGCCAAACGCGTAATCAAATCTAGTTTCAATGAAACATTTTCCAATTGATATATATATATATATATATATATATATATATATATATTACGAAATGGACAAAGTACGACAATTATTTAATATATTTTATTGTTATACGTTATTTATATAGACACAAATATTTAAGCAAATGCCCTGTTTATAATAAACAGTATTAACGACATTTACCAGCCTGAACGTCCGAGAAGTTTTTATAGAAAATATGTCTCCTCCGACAGGAATCGAACCTGTATCCTACACTGAACCGCCATATATTTATAATCTTCCATGATATTCCTCGAATGTTCATATCTGCTCGAAGATTATCTAAACGTAAACAAATTTGTGTCTACATAAATAACGTATATCAATAAACTATATTACAATAATTGTCGGACTTTGTCCATTTCGTAGTGTGTGACGTCATTTGTTAATGTAGTTTAAAATTCGACCTTGCTAACCAGACGCTCCCCTGTAGCTAAACTGGTGTAGCACGTCAGGCTATATGACGGTTCCGTGTAGGATACAGGTTCGATTCCTGTCGGGGGACATAAAATTTCTATGAAATTTCTTGGACGTTCAGGTAGGTAAATGTTGTTAATACTGTTTATTATGAACATTTACTCAGATATTTGTGTCTATATAAATAATGAGTAACTATATATATATATATATATATATATATATATATATATATGATAAAATAAAGAACAAATAGGGAACATTATCACTTTTATTAAAGCTTCATCAGTGATTGAAAGGAAAAGACAGAAAGACAGAAATTACTTTTTTCCTATTCATTTTTTACCTTATCATTCTGTTGGATTTCCATCCATATTTGATCTGCATTTGATCTTTAACTCTCTTTCTCTCTCTGTCTCTCTGCATATTGATTTATTACACCGAAAACATGGCGCCCTTGGTATGACGATAAACTACGTACAACAACAAGGCCTCTGATCAGGAGGTTTTAAGGAGCGTAGAACCACCATTTAATTGCTTAATTAGTTCCCAGGTCCAACCCTGACCCGGGGTGGTAGCACCTGTTAGGGGTCCCAACTATGGGCAAGTAGTCAACCCCCAAACTGGGGTTAAAATACTATGAAAATGTAAAAATAGATTTTAATACCAGAAGTACTTTGTAAAAAATTATTACCAACAATGCATATTTGGAAAAAAAATTACCAGAAATAGATCACTAGGTTTGACTAAGTCTGCTCTACGGTTGTATTGAGCTCTTCTTAATTAGTTGTTTAATCGTGTAGTTTTTTTTTCTTTAGGCTTTGAACCTGTATCTGTGCGATTTTTTCGACAGACTTTCATGTTCCTGGTTCTTTCTTTTTTAAAACCTTTTTTTCCATCGAAATTGATTTGATTATTGCCAAATCAAAAATTCGAAGGTTTTTCAAGACAGTATAGTTACCTATATATATATATATATATATATATATATAGGTTACTATATATATATATATATATATATATATATATATATATATATATATATATATATATATATATATATATATATATATATATTGAGAGCTGTACAAAAAATCCAAAATTACGTCAAAGTTAATTTCTAATTCCCACACGAACTCAGTCTATACCGGTGTTGAATAAGACTGACGAATTTCATCAGTTGAAATAAGCCTATTATAACCACATATGAGGTAATTTTAGATTTTATTGTGTACTAATTATTTGCTCTGTAAAAATAAATACATTGAGCTCTTTTTGTGGGTCAGTTTTAATATTTTATATTACTAGGATCCACTTCGATTATATACCAACAGATTTATTACCTTTACTATCTCTCTCTCTCTCTCTCTATATATATATATATATATATATATATATATATATATATATATATTCTATAAAAACGAAAATAAACTAAATAATAATTGCACTATTAAAAAAACACCAGCAATAACAACATTTACTCACTTTCGTCTATACCAAATTGAATTACATCACTTAGCATCTTCCATAGTTTATCTTGATTTTCAATATATTTCTGACCATTCTTACATCAAATTTTTTTTGTCAAGCCGACACCATTTCTACTTCTCTTTATAAATACTTGTTGCACAATAATATATGTCTTGATGAAGCCAATCAGAAGGCGAAACGTGTCCGCTAAGAAAAGTTTTCCTATTGACTTTATTATATTGTCTTTTTTACAGATATGCTTTTAATTATATCTGAATTTTTACACACACACACACACACACACGCACACACGCACACACACGCACATATATATATTTATATGTAAAAATTCAGATATAAGTAAAAGCATATCTGTAAAAATATTATATGATAAAAAATAAGAATATATATATATATATATATATATATATATATATATATATATATATATATATATATATATATATATATATATATATATATATATATATATATATATGTGTGTGTGTGTGTGTGTAACATTTGATAAATATAATGAGACTAAATTTTCTGTATATAAAAAATTAAAAAATAATTTTGTATTTAGTTAAATTAAAGTCTGGCGAATCAGGGTTATATGGATTCGGATCTTTCTTATAAATGAAAATAATCTATAAAAGCTAGTTTAACATGTTATATTTACAAACTATAGAATTGTTTGACGCAAGGTTTAATAGAAGTAAGATGGCGTTGCGTCAGTTTTGTTATTCACGGCACGGGATTAAAAAAAAATCGGCATTTAATATCATGGGTTGATTATCGACAACAAACAGAAACCCGAAACAACATCAGCATAAATAAATTCATTGATTTAATTTTAAAAATTTAATTTAAAAAATCTAGTGCAATTACTAAAATTGTTAGTCGATTATTAATTCCCTTTTATGTTGTTTCTATTTGATTTTTTTTATTAGATGAACAAATTCTGGCAATGATTTGGTTCTATAAATAAATTGAACACTCAAACCTCGGGTCGTTTTTCTGGAGCGAACAATAAAAGACCGAATTGAAAATGGCCTGACGTGAACAATAACTCGCAGTGTCGCTTTTGGTTGCTTCTTTTGCTAATCTTATGGCAAACAAAACTGTCTTCATCCATTTTTGATTAAAACTTTCTCCGCCTGTCTTTCGTTACCCAAACCTTACAGCCTTTTTCTTTATTGAAGATCTTACCTTCACATTTGGCATTCCTTCTTGCTTCGTGCCTCTTGCTGAGGTGGAGAAGATGATTCTGGTTACTTTCTTTCGTCTCTACGTGATTTTGCAAATATCTAATTCTATTATTCCAAGATAAACAGGAAAAAAAAGATTAAGCCTTTTCCCCCACCATCCTTATACATAATAAAATATTCGAAGTCTTTCTAGTCCAAATCCACGGAGACGTTTACCAGAACAGTATTCCAATCTTAAAATAAATCGTTCCCAAGACTACAGACAAATCTTCGAACATTTCGAAAAACAAAAAAAAAATATAAATAAATAAACAATGAATGAAAGAAAAGAAAAACAAAAATGTACAACTCTGAAACACCAGAAAAAGGTGTAAATTTATATTTTTATATTATGCTTTTTTTTTTAAAAAAAAAAAGAGATTTAATCATGAACGATTTAGGGAATACTTTGACGATTACCCGGATTTAAAACTTAGTTTCTGTAATCTATTTTGCCGAAGTTTTGAAAACAAGTTGTTGGAATTAAAAGACATAACTGCAAACCACTTACGCGAAAGAAAACAAACGAAAGTGTAAAAATAGTAAATCAGTGAAAGAAATGAAAAAAATTGGTTTTTCATTTGCTGTTTTTTTTTAATATTAATTTATGTTCTCCGTTAGATTAAAATCAGCTTAATCGGGGATATGTGGTTTCGGGTTTTTCTTCGAAAGTTCGATCATCTTTTTTGCAAGGGTGCGATAAGATTCTGCTTCTTCCCTCTTAGGTCGAGCGTTTATATAATCTCCTTTAATCCGGTTGTCTTGTGCGTGTGTGCATCGTAAGTTCTCGTGAAGCTCTGTGCACCCGCTAAGGAAGGTTCTTGAAATATACTTGGAAATGGTGACGTACTAATGTGAAAAAATTGGAGGATTCTTGAAATATCATTGGAACCTATTTTATCGGTTTCACCCCAACAAGTTATTGAAGCCACTAACATACAAGGGATTACTGGATGTGGAAGAATTAGGAACAGAAACGGGAAGAAAAAAGAGTAATCAGGAGGACAGTAGATAGTAATTGACATTGCATTTAAATTTTTGTAGATTGAACTTGGCTGAAAAGGATGGAAGGAAGGGAGTTACACGTGCGAGAAAAGTAACTGTTAGCATAGAAATTACGGAATACATCCTGCCAGCTCAATTGTAAATTCATGAGATCTCAACGCTTGTCTTGTAC
>CAHIKZ030002999.1:697500-705000 GCA_903632075.3 Acanthosepion pharaonis | reverse complement strand
GGAGTTTACAACACTATGACCTTGACTGTAACGGATAGATGGATGGAAGGAAATGTAGTGTTTTACGAAAACAGTGAATCTTCCCAATAGAAGATATATATTTTTAATGGAATAAGGTAAAGTAAACAACGTGAATTTAAAAACAAAAAGAAAAGTTTTTTTTTAACCTTTGTGCTGGGCTGGGGTGGGTGTCGCAAAACAGAAATATTTAAAAAACCATGATGGCTTTTCATTTAATTTATAGTTTTTTTTTTGCCACCATTGAGGTGTTTAAAGCCAAATCTTTTCACAATTTTAACAGAAAGAAATTTTCACTCCATTTATTCATGTCACAAGAGCCTAATGTGATTTACGGGCCGCTATGTTGATTCAATCCTCTGTAGGCCAGCAGTAAATATTTTGTAGGAAAATAGTATTTCAAGAAGAAAGCTTCCTCTGTACATATGCTAAATAGATCAGCATAACCGATTACAATTGGTTAAATATAAAATTGAACGGAGAGACCAGAGTCCTATTTTCAGTGAAAAAAGGTAAAAAGGGTAAGTGAAAAAAAAACAAAATGTAAAGAAAAAAGAAAAAAAAAAGGAAAGAAAAAAGAAAAGGGAGAAGAAGTGGAGAGGAAAGAGATGAAAAAAAAAGAGAAAACCATTAAAAAAGAAAAAAGAAAAGGAGGAAGAAGGGAAAAGGAAGATATAAAAAGTAAAGAGGAGAAAAAAGAAGAAAAAGCTAAACAGGAGAAAAAGAAAATGGAAAAGAATAGAGAAGAAAAAGAAAAAAAGGAGAAAGCGAATAAAAAAAAGGTAAAAAGGACAAAAAAAATAAAGAAAAGGATGAAGAAGTGGAGACAGTAGAATATATAAAAAAAAACAAAGAAGGAAAAAGCGAAAAAAGAAAAAGTCTAATAAAGGCAAAATGGAAATTAAAGAAAATGGAGAAAAAAGAGAAAAAAGAAAAAAAGGAGAATAAGATGAAAAAAAGGAGGAAGAAGTGGAAAGTGATCAGATAGAAATGAAAAGAGCAAAGGAGAAAAAAAGAAAATGACGGAAAAAGAAAAATTCAAAAGGAGAAAAAAGGAAAAGAAAAAAAAATTGAAAAAGTGAAAAAAGGATAAGAAAAAAATTGAAAGGAGAAAAAGGTGAAAAGAGAAAAAAAAGGAAAAGAAAAAGAGCACTGATCATTTTTTATTTAAAAGTTTATATTGAATCCTTCAGGTATTGATCTAATATATTTGAGAGAGAGAGAAAAAAAGAAGACATTGTTTAATAGCCTCTGTAATCTATATACAATTGTATGTACTGATAGCGAAGCAGTCATTTCAAATTCAATTCAATTTCGCAAATATATTTATAGGAAAGTCATGAATCAGTCTCTTCTCCGTCCAACCATCTATGGGTTAAATATGAGCGCAGACTGGAATCTCCAAACTTGTGAATTAAAAAAGAAATGTTAAATTATTCCGTTGAATTCTCAAGAATTCATGACAATACACATATAATCAACAAAAGGAATATGTGGAGAGCCATGATCGCCTTCATTTATTGGAGTTAATCCTGCTTATTCTACATCTGTCTGTATTTCTAAGATGAGGTATTGTCACTATTGTAACTCTCAACTCTTTGGATCAAGTCACTGGATGACTTCAACCAACGCTTTTAACCACTGGAACAGTTGTGAGTTCAATACCTGGCCGCGGCAGAGGTGAAAAAAAAAAAAAAAAAAAACTTGGTGAGTTGAGTTCTCTAAAGGGAAATAACTGAAACTGAGATATCAAGCAAAGGCATGGCACGTGAAACTAGAACAATCTACCCCAGTGGATAAAGAAGTTGGTTCTAAATTCGAACATATATCAGCTGAAAAAGGGACGCAAAAAGGCACCTCGGCGTGGTGTAATGGTTAGACTATAGCATGCTTGCCTCGCTAAAACAGTCACGACTGAATAGCGAGTTCGATCCTCACTGAGTGCCCCATACTTTTGGCCTTGTGCCACATCTAAGATACGCTTGGAAAATCACTAAGGGCACCTCGAGGCGGCGTAATGATTAACATTCTTGTCTCGCTAGAAAAATTACAACTGAGTAGTGAGTTCAATCCTCACTGGGTGTCCCCTAGTTTCGGCCTTGTGCCACATCTAAGATACGCTTGGAAAATCACTATATCAACTGAAGAAGGTCGGAGAGTACAACGGCCGAAACGCAGTGAATATGACAATAAAGGTGAGGATAACAGTCGGAACAATTTAAATAGTGTAGTGTTTATTCTCTATATTACTTTTATTTTTCAATGAATATTTAAACCTTTAAATTTATCATTATTTATTTTACTTTTTTTCAAAAAACTGTTTCATTTAGATTATCTTCTTATTCACACTTCAATGTCTTTATTTTTACAGTCTGCGGTGTCGAGTGGTTAGTAAGTTCGTTTTTCGACATTGAAATTCGGGTTCTAATCTCACCATGATCGAAATGAAATTTTACATGTTCATGTTACAGTCGATTCGCCAAAGTTACTTGTTGATGATCTCGACACTAATTATACATCTGTGCGATGCAAGCGTGGGGCACCTTTCCAAAATTCTAAACAACCCTACTACGGATGAGCCTACTTAAGATGAGTGTTTGAAATTATGCAGACGGAATCTGAGGCTGTCGATGCTTGTACTGGCATGAGTTCACAAATCATTGTGACTGGCCATGTCCAAGCTGCTAATCACGCCAGACGAAGCGTTCTTCTGCAAAAATTGTAAGATCCGCTCAGCATATTTGCATTACAATACCGAAGGTGGGCAATGTGGATGTTGAAAAAAAATAGAAATGTGTCTGCAAAAGGGATTGGCTAAGCGGCCTAGCAGACAGTTGTGCTTGGTAATGAGTATCCGGCGATTACTCACTGTATTCGTGCTTTTTATGTCGTGTCCCTTGATGATCTAAGCAATGTATGCCTATCCTACATAGTCAGAACTCTGCCATCGATGTACAAAAACTCGCTCTTTACTTCCGCCCCTAATCCCTTAAATATGTCATGCGAGTATTAAATTCTCCAGACCCTCTTTTCTCATTATGTCTCCAAGAAATTTCAATTGACTATTTTACACATGTTTTGCTTAAAACTTCCTTGTTGCTCACATGCATATTCCATAGTAATTTCTGTAGAAGTCGCATCCATGTTTTTTCAAGTCATCTCTTCAGCTGTAAGAAATTAGCCCACATTCGCTGCTATATATCAGGATTTACATTATTCTTGCTGTTGTCCGCATCTCTTTTGCCACATTCGCGATGTTTCGGACGTTGTGCTCTCCGGACTTCTTCAGGTGATCTAGCCCTTTATTTCGTCCACCGGGGTAGATTGTTCTAGTTCTACGTGCCATGCCTCTTCCGGATATCTCAGTAGCAGTTATCTCTCTTTAACTCAAATCTCCAAGATTTTGTTTATCTCAGCTGTAGCCAGGAATTTTTCCCAGTCACTGGAATTCAACCAACGCCTTTATCCACTGAGCCACATGTTCCCGATTGGAATTTCTAACTGAACCCTTGATTTTGTCCACCAGTATATACAACAACCGAAACGTCGTGAATATATCAATGGAAATGTGGACAACAGTGCGAACGATGTAAATAGTATAAATAGTTAAATACCTCATCTCAAAAATATAGAGAGATACTGAAGAAGGCCGGAGCATACAACAACCGAAACGTCCTGAATATAGCAATGGAAATGTGGACAACAGTCCGAACGATGTAAATAGTATAAATAGTTACAATACCTCATCTCAAAAATATAGACATATACTGAAGAAGGCCGGAGCATACAACATGTTTGATGGATGTCAGTTATCAGTTATCTCAAGGACACATGGCACAGTGGATAAAGGCGTAGGTTAGATCCAGTGACAGACCCAAAGAAGGTGAGTTCAATTCCTAGTTAAGACAGTGGAGAACTTTCAGAGGGAAAATTAGCAGGAGATAACTGATAACTGACATCCATCAAACATGGCACGTGGAACTAGAACAGTCTACCCTAGCGATCGAAATAAAGGGTTCAGTTCGAAATTCCATACCACCTGAAGAATGCTGGAGCGTACAACAGCCGAAACGTTGTGACAAATATGGCGACAAAGATGAGGACAATAGTCCGTCTAATGTAAATACTGTGCCGCCTATTACTTCAAGTAGTCTGCAGGCAAACAATGCATTGTCTTTGGTTTGTTCAGCTTTATTTGTAGACAAATACTTCAATGACGCAACCGCATCAGTGTTAATGTATAGACGTCACTTGAATCCTAGATTTGCCAATTTGTTATTTAGACTGAAAATATGAATGCTTAATGCGTTGGAAAGAAAAAAAATCAATTGATTATTTCCAAAGATCTCCGAGAAATCATCAATCGATTATACCTGTTAATGCCTATGGCGCCATTTTCTCGGACCATAGACATTAATGGGTTATGCATAAAAGCCGATAGTTAAGAGAGGAGTTTTATAAATTTCTAATTAGTCGATGATTTTTCTTTTTGTTGTGATGATATAACCCAACTTCCCCATTCACGATAATGGACGGACTGGTTGCCGATTAAGTACGACCACAGCGTACAGTCAAAGAGTCTTCGTTTGTTAACACCTATTGAGGTTAGCATACTCCCGACTCTGTCTCTGTACTCGACACACCTACCTCCGATTATAAACCTATTATTGAAAACCAACACTCGGGTTACTTTGTTTATTATATCTTGCACGAGATATAACACTTTTGAAGACCTATAAAAGCATGTTTTATTTGTAGTCATATACTCCAGAAAATAACCTAAACTCAAGTATCCTAGTTAATTGTAACCCCATGAATTCTAGAGTGGCCATTTAGATATAAAGCCCGAATGATTGATATCGTATCCTTGGAAAGCGTTTGAATCATCAACTGATGAAATCCGTTTGTCCTCTCCAGTGAAACATCAGTTGGTCACATCCACAAATTAAGCATTAAAATTAAGTTACCTGCCAAATCATTTACAGCAAAATTACTGTTATACTAATGAGTTGAAAAATTTCAACTGAATGATCAGAAACATTCATTGGCGCGAAGTATGTATGTGATAAGAAAGGTAAGTTGTAAAAGCGATTTCATAACACTGAATTCGATTTGCATGAAAGTTTTCTTAATCTCATTACAATTAGCTTTAATTAACAGCTTTATTCATCACACCCTCGAGAAAAATCTATTAATACTGTATTTAATGCATTAATGCCTACCATAAAATTTGACACTATAAAAATTAATATAAAAACGGTATTAAATATAGGTTTATAAGTAAATATCAATGAGTAATAAAAACAAATACATTAAAAAAATAGCTTTGTAACAAAAAAAAGAGGGTAGAATATATATATTTATATATATATATATATATATATATATATATATATATATATATAATAAAAGTCCTGATATCCAAATGTCCTCATAGCCAAACTTCTGTTGCCATTTAGATGTTGTAGAAATACGCTACCTTCTAATGTTATTCATTTTATTGTAGATAATTGTTAACAACTTGACATTCCTCAACCCATAATGTCTGGCACAGAAGAAACTTCAACTGGAAGAAGAAAGAAAAGAAATTCTTTCACATTCCGTCAGAAATTAGAGATTATTGAAAAACTGGATGATCCTCCTAATTCGTCGAATTTGCAAATTAACAAACAAGGATTGTAGAATCTGAATGAAACACTAAAACTAGTCTTGAAGATGATCCACTGAATACTTTCTCTTCGGATGACGTAAAAGAATGGATAAATAAAGACGCGTATGAATTACAAAAGAATTCAACGGTAGAATCGTTTCAAAATTATTTGGATTGTCAAGAAATAGAGAAAGAATCAAATCCTTTCGATCATGGTGAAAATCTGAAGGATGATGAACGAGATTAGGGCTTGGTAGAAAAAGCTATTGATAAGGTCATCAAATTCATGGAGAAAAAAAACCTTTGTTCAGTACTACAGAATGTACAAGTACACGTCATTTGCAGAAATGCCGTACTTAAAATAACAAACTAGAACATCGACAATTAATCGAAATGGGAAAAGAAATAAGAAAAGCGTTTGAAAATAAAATTTATTGAATATTAAACATTGCAAATTAATATTTACTTTCTTGAGATACTTCATTTTTCATATATTCCGAAATGTTCTTGTGTTTTGTTAAGTTATAGTTATATCACACATTCCACAATACACCCGAACCCGTCTTCTTATCAGACATATTCGGAAGTTTGTATATGAAGTCTTCTGTATTATCGTAAATTGGATATATCAACAATAGAAAGATAAAAAATTAAACCTTTTTAAACAATACAATGGACCAATAAACCAGTTTAAATGTTTTTAACCGTTATATATCGGTGTTACCAGTTTACGGTAATATATACATTTTGTTACCTCCATTTTGTTATAAATGTTCTTTTTTATTCCTCTAATAACATTTTGTATCCTTTCGAAAATATTTAAATATAATATTAATTATATGTCTCTAGAAGCTACAAAGTATGGGAAACTGTAGCGATCCGTAATCTCCGATGTACTAAGGATGTGGTACACCTGAGCACTTTCCATGGAAATAGCAATAGAACAGTGAGAAGCTTACTAAATCTCTTCTGTAAGAGAGGGGTTGTGTCGGTGGGAAATAATTTATCATCCACAAGGACGCGGAGATGCTTTTGGATTCTATCGAGAATGGAAAGTGAGTACAGGGCAGCTCCTGCCCAAACATGGCAGCAATAATCCATTTTAGGCCCAATATGGTTTATGTCAAGGTAGAAGTTAGCACGATGAGTTTGGTACTTGCTGGAGCGATACAGGAAACCGACCATTTGTCCTGCATCTTTAGCGATGGATCGTTCCACGTGAGGCTGAAAAATTTGCTTAGATTCTGAAAGGCATTTTTCATGCTTCCTATGCCCTGCGAATTTCTGTGTCATATTTTTAGTCGCTTACTTTTCCTAATTCGATATTTTGCGATTTTAAAATACTGTATTTTTTTTTTCAACACGCGCTGTTCTACATTTAATGACCTGAATGGTCACGGCACATTAAAGGAAAAGAACCTGTACCCCATTAATCCACATCGCCTAACATCAGATGGTGTTGATGGTAGACACTAAAAGAAAACTGCAGGAACCCCTAGACAAGCTCGTCAAGGAAAGTGGAAAGAAAGGACTAACTATGAATTCTAGAAAAACAAAATGTATGCGTGTCTACAAGTTTTTGAATATTAATAGGGTATTTCTACTTTCATTGATACCTTTTAACGACGGCGCCATGTCCAAGGTAATGTTGTCTTCCCAGATAAGACGCGTTTTTTTAATGACTCATTCCCAACGCAGACTCACAAGTTGTAACCATTTCTCTCTCAACACGGTCGTAGTAAGCTTAGTAGATATCATTGTCAACCTTATTTTATAGTTGGTGCATAATTTCTTTTGAAGTGGTAAACGTGACCCAGTGACATCGGAGTCAT
>CAHIKZ030002999.1:672500-692500 GCA_903632075.3 Acanthosepion pharaonis | reverse complement strand
GTGGGGCGGTTGGTAGATATCCTGAAGTTGGAGATTCATTGTGGAATTCACTTGACTCACTTCTAGCAGTTGACTCCAACTTCTACGAGCCGCTGGCGAATCTTTTATGTGTTGTTCTTGTCCTAAGTATTATCGTTCATCACCAACTTTCGTTTGGTTATTCTATTCAGTAACCTTTCCTAGGTTACATCAGTTACCAAATTCACTAGTGGATTAAAGCATTGGTTCGTGAAGTTGTTGAAATAGTAATTGTGACTTTAATCCCTGGGCCAGGGATTGGACTCAATTGAAACAGGAGAGCAATAACAGATCAGCACTAAAAATAAGAACTAGGCGAGGTATCCCTAGACATAGACAGTGGACGGAGAACAGTCTACCCCCGTAGATTAAATAAAGTGTTGAGTTCAAAATTCCCTGTATGTTCCACAGTTCGATATACACTTGAAGAAGCCCCGAGGGAATAACGGACGAAACGTTATGGTAACAGCGACAAAAATGAGGACAATTGTCCCATTCTAACTAGAGTAAATGATAACTCCTCAGCCTAGGAATTCAGACAGGATAAAAAAAAAGCAAACAGTTGCGTTGGGCAGCAGAATTACAGTGAAGAATAAGGCTTTAGAAATGCGATGCAGCAGAATCATCTTAGGCATCTACGTAGAATCCAAAAATCTTTCCACTTTCATTCCTACAAGAATCCATCTTAGGTAGAAGAAGATGAAGAAGAAGTAGATAGGCTGACAATTTCACTCAGTGGCCTGCAACATAATTCATAGAGATTTAGACACCGACACGCAACTGAGGCATACGGAAGAGGCTGGCCATGTTCTCAGCAGCACAGCGACCCTATGACCACAAACGGTCTTTGGACTGACAATAATGGTGATGACCAGTTGCTTTCTATTGCAGTCCTCAGATCGACATTCTATAATCCTTAGCCAGGAGGATTGAAAATAAATAATAAACATCCAGCGAGATCGGAGTCCGCATCTTTTAACCTAGGGTAAATTTTAACGCGGCAGCTGCCTTACCAATTAGGCTACGAAAGCCGCAGGCAAAAGTTATTCATATCTACCCATTATATTTTATTTTCTTTGAGCTAATAATGAAAAAAAATACATTCATCCCAAATGGTGAGCTATAAATCAGAGACATCAGGATCAATAGTTTGCAGAAGTTTAACTTTCCGGCTCGTGTCGTAACAGTCAACAGAGAACAGTTATGTAGAGATTGGAAAAAGCAGGATAACTACTAGATGCTAAGCAAAGTATTAAGAGATAGGAAAACTTTGTTAGAAACACAGAAAAGTAAATAATATGTAATATTCTTCAATAAATACTGAGCAATTTTATCACCGATGGAAATCAGATTTAAAGTGATAGAGGTTTGGTTCTTTAAAAGGATATCAAAGGCAGAAGATGCAAGAAACGAGAAACTTTTAAGGAAAATTAGGACGAAAGGCGTAAGTACTTTTACAACCAGCAAGGAGAGTTGAAACTTCTGGACTGCATACTGAGGACAGAGGGCTTGGAGAATTTCACACACAGGAAATACAGAATGCAAGGGACAGAAGTAAACGGCAAAGAAACTACCTAACGACCTGATTTAATTCGATAGAAATCTTGGTAGATGCAGAAGACAATCTCTTAGAGTATGATTCTGAAACAGCGGGGAATTCCCTCTTTATGGGGAATTTCAGGGTTTCAGGAGAAGAGTTGGAGGCAGACACAGATTAGTATACTCAAAATATTAACTTTCTAGGTCCCCAAGGCAGCAAACACGCTATGTTCAACGGTCCGCGCAAATGAGAGGTTACGCCGTGTTTTCTTTCCTTTGTTTTTTTTTTGCCACTACAAAAATAATCCACGTAGATGTATACGTACTAACAGGTGAAAGAATGAAGATTTTCAGTAATTGTTGTTCATGATGACGGTCGTCTTTGAGTATAGAATCCAGAGGTTAGCAGTGAATATTTCGAAGACAGTAGGGAAGCGTTGTTCAGCTTAGCAGTGGATATCCCGGTTAAGTAACAGAGCGTAGTTCAGTAGTTCTTCCTTCTGTTCCTCTTCGCCTGAGAAGTTGACACTGGACATTCGGAGAGAGCAAACAAAATGTCCGCCTTTATACACGACGGATTGAATATTCTAAGTCTTCTGATTGGTTAACCCTTCTCTTAGTGAACTATAAAGTGAGTCAAGTCATTTGGGCTAGCTCACTAGTACATAATACACAAAAAATGCAACAATAATATATGCATATTATTTGCAATGCACCTTTTGAGTTGGACAATCTTGGAAAGTGGGGGGAATGTTATCCTGATTTATGGTGAAAAGGGTGCAGGGGGAAAAAGCTTGAGAACCCCCGTCTTAGAGCTACAAAATACAGGAAGATGTTGAAAAGACAATATCAGCCAATTGCTGAAGGTTCATGGCTTATAAAAATCAGAAAAAAAAGCTTTAATCTCTGAAAATGTTTTGTTTATAAAAAATTCAAGTAACAGCTATTCATTCGACTAGTGCATATAAATAAATACGTTTGGTTAAAAGGAAATATATGGTTGAATTTTAATGATTGTAACTGACTTCCGTGACCTAATCACCTTACCAGAGCAGCTTACCAGAGTATGCACGCTTTTGAGGGTATGGATTAGATTTCTACTTTCGCCAGAAGCTTATTATCATTGATCCACCTTGATTATTGACGAATCGGGAATGGCGATAAAAAAGAAAGCCTACGAACATAAAAAAGAAAGGAAATTTTTTTTTTTTAATCATTTCACCACAAGCAAGGCGGGAATGTCTCTACTGAGTAAGGGGGCTATAGAGAATGAAAATGAGAATATAGGGAGGATTGAGGAAAGGACAAAAGATGAACAGGATTCAAGAAGATAGAAGATGGCGATTGACGCAGCGTTTACATTTTTTTAAAAATTGTAGTTATCATAACAGCAAGCAAAGGGAAGAGAGTTCTACAGGCGAGAAAGGCGAGAAACGAAACTGCTAGGGTAGAAGTGGCGGTTGCATTTTGCTATTTCACCATTAAAAGAGTGGGACCTAGACGCCAATCTAATAGCAGCCTTAAATTCATGTCGTCGGTGCACCGGGTAAAGAAACTCGTCAGAGCAGTTGACATGAAAATATGTGTAGAAAATATTTGTGAGAAAGTGACTGAAGTCGAGATGCCTGGTTACATTCATATCTGCTCGATGCGTATCCAAATGTAAACAAATGACGTCACACATTATGAAATGGACAAAGTCCGACAATTATTTTAAGACATTTTTTTTATCTTTATACGTTATTTTTATAGATACAAATTAGCATCAAGCATATATAAATATGCGAGAGAAAATCGTGGAAAATTGTAGTTTAAAAAAAGTAAAATCGACCTTGCTAACCGAAACACTCCTCTGTGGCTAAATCGGCAAAGCACGTCAGGCTATATAACGGTTCCTTTTAGGATACAGGTTCGATTCCTGTCGGAGGACGCATATTTTCTATGAGAATTTATCTGACATTCAGGCCGGTAAACGTCGTTAATACTGTTTATTATGAATAGAGCATTTACTTAAATATTTGTATCTATAAAAAGAAGAGTAAATATATTCAACCTATACAGTGAGGCGATTCTGAGAGAATTAGAAGTTCTACCATGATTCATTACTGCCGGTAATATATAAGTATATATATATAAGTATATATATATAATATAAGTATATATATATTATATATATATAAGTATATATATATAAGTATATATATATATATATATATATATATATATATATATATATATATATATATATATATATATATATATATATATATATATATATATATATATATATATATATATATATATATATATATATATATATATATATATATATATATATATATATATATATATATATATATATATATTTATATATATAATATATATATATATATATATATATATATATATATATATATACTATATATATATATAATATATATATATATATATATTATATATATAATATATATATATATATAAATTATATATATAATATATATATATATATATATAATATATATATAAATATATATATAATTATATATATATATATAAAATATAAGTATATATATACTTATTGATATATATAATATATAAGTATATATATAATATATAATTGTATATATATAATATCTAAAATATATATATAAGTATATATATAATATCTAAGTATATATATATAATATATATATATATATATGCATAATATATATATATATATATATATATATATATATATATATATATAATATATATATATATATATAAGTATATATATATAATATATATATATATATATATATAATATATATATATATATATATATATAATATATATATATATATATAATATATAAGTATATATATATGTATATATATATATATATATATATATATATATATATATATATATATATATATATATAATATATATATATATATATAATATATATATATATGTATAATATCTAAGTATATATACATAATATATATATATATATATATATATATATATATATATATATATATATATGATCGCTTAACTGTATACTGTTAACCAACTTTCTTAGCAGCTGATATAGCAATAGATTCCGAATAAAATATAAGCAAGTCTTACCTCTTTAAAGTTTTGATTGCACTTGGAAATAAAGTTAAACTGTTTCTTCCATTACCACATACGACTAGAAAAAAAAAGTAAATATGGCTCAATGTATTTTTTTTATTGCAAAACTTTTTCAATAGTTACATTTATCCTTCAAGGAAACAGTCACAGCATTTCTTTCAAAAGAGGAGAGAACAACTTTTCATTGATCGCAGGGCAACCATGTTTATATTGTAACAGCAGCAAAAGAAAAAAAAGAAAAAAACAAACAAAAAAAGAAAAGCAAAATACATACCCCCCCCCAAAAAAAAACAAAAACAAAAAAAAACTGACGCGATAAAGCAGAAACTTCGATCACGTAGTGGGAATATAAGCGCGCATGAGCAGAAGTCAGTGTGACAAAGGTATGCTATGGTGAAAGTGCGGAGAATTATGACTCACCCTCGTATATTATTTACATTATTCGGACTATTGTCCTCATCTTTGTCGCCATATTTATTACAACGTTTCGGCCGTTGTACGCTCCGGCCTTCTTCAGGTGTAATAATCTAAATAATGTAAATAATGTACATAATACCTCATCTCAGAAATATTGACACTAACAGTCGTATATGCAATTTTGATCAACAAAAGTTTTATACGATTTTTTTTATTTGATCTTGTCTTTTGTCATCTGAACCATTATAGAAGAGATTTAGATTATGCTGATAGGGGTTTGTCTATGTGAATTTTCATTTGTTAATTTTCGCAGATTACAGAACAAATATGCAACATATATTTAGCAACTAGAAGAAAAAAATAAAAGAATATGACGCCATACTTGAAAAAGAGGACATGTCGCCCATCTACACGTGAATACATGGTTGTAAAATAGGTACCGCCAACGATTTTCTAAAAAAGATTGCATATCGTGCTGAAAAAAAAAAAAGCCCCAAACCTGATGAAACAAAGTTTTACCGTTAAAATGTTTATATTATCATTAAGAAGGAAGACCAAAGTATGTTTAAATTATTTTATTACATTTTTAATCCTTTCTATCAAGTTCGAATTTTTAGTTTAAAATCTTGTTTTTCGTGTGTCAGCAGGTCGGACAAAAATTACTCTAGGGATTTTTAACGTTTTCTTTTTTTTGTTTTTTTTTTGTGTAAAAAAAAACATTGTTTTGGAAATTCTTGCAAAAATCAAATAATTGTCGGATTCTAATGAAATCGTCAGGACTAACTCACAAATGAATAAAATGATTTTTGAAGTTTAAATCCGTAGAAGAACATTAGACTTGTTATCAAGCTGCAACACGTCAGAATGAATTTCTACGATATTTTAAACTTAAAGTAAGTAATATTTGTTTTAAATCAGTTTAATTATACTTTAAATCAGTTAATATTCCTCAAATATAAGTTTCAGAAAAGTATATTTTATTTGTGGAATATTTTTTAATAAAACTTACACATGTTCCGTGTATAGGTTTTCACTACTTTTCTCTGTCTATCTAGTCTTCAACACAACCTGTGAGTTTAAATTTTAATTTTCCAATGCCACTTTCTAATTATGTGATTATACTGTATACTTTACTATATATATATATATATATATATATATATATATATATATATATATATATATATATACTAGTCAACATTTTTAAAATTCAATAAACTATTAGATTAGAATATCTTCATAATTTTAAAGATTACTGAGAAAAAATTCACATCACTTTCTTTAATTATGTTTTACAGATTAAGTCTCTAAAGAACAACATTAGATCTGTCCATTATTTACATTATTCGGACTATTGTCTTCATCTTTGTCGCCATATCTATTACAACATTTCGGCCGTTGTACGCTCCGGCCTTCTTCCTCAATGACACATGGCACAGTGGATAAAGGCGTTAATTAGATCCAGTGACAGGAACCAAAGAGTGTGAGTTCAATACCCGGTTAAGGTAGTGAAGAACTTTCAGAGGGAAATTAACAGGAGATAACTAATAACTGACATCCATTAAAAACATGGCACGTGGAACTAGAGCATTCTACCCCAGTGAGCGAAATAAACGGTTCAGTTCGACATTCGAACCACCTGAAGAAGGCCGAACCGTTGTAATAAATATGGCGACAAAGATGAGGACAATAGTTCGTATAATGTAAATAATGTACATATTACTTCATCTGAGAAATATAGATAGATACATTTGATCTGTCATCACGCTGTCAACACGTCAAAATTACTGTCGGGTTAAAAACATAGTTATTGCCGGGTTAAAAATGCATCTCTGTGTTATCTTATACTTAAAGTAAATAATATTTGTTTCAAATCAGGTTAATTATACTTTAAATCCGCTAATATTAATCAAATATAAGTTTCAGAAAAGTATATTTTATTTTTTGAAGATGTTTTTTTAATAAGGAAAATTACCTTGCCATAAAAAAAAACGACAAAAAATTGGCGCTAATAAGCTATTTTAGTAAAACAAAATTCTTCCAGTCAATTTAAATTAGATTTAAATTTGTTTTTGAAATACAGCAATGTATTTCAATTATTTCGGAAATATTAAATTTAACTTATTAGCATGAAACAAAATTTAAAATAAAAGCTTCAAGAAAGTTTTCATTTAAGAAATTCATTTTAAACCTTAGGTATCGTTCATGTTTCTGTTTTTTAAGGTACCCACTCTAAAACTACAGAACAAACACAACAATACATGCAAAAAGACAACAACTCTACTCTCTGTTATAGTCATTTATTTGTTTTTAGTTTCCCTGAAAGAACGCACAGTTCTCCGACGATGTGAAGAAATTAATTTTACTTTCATTTAGATTATGTCTTTTATTTGCTTTCTTACGTCATTTGTTTCCGATCTTACGTTTCTTCAATGATATATTATAGAGAGTTACATCGCATACTATGATACAATATACAGTCTCGTTAAATATTACTTGTAAATATTTCACTGCATTTTTAAATCGCTATTTTTTGGTGAGAAATTCCTTCCAGAGAATATGAACTTCTTTTGATTGATGCATGTTTGATTAATAGATAAATGACAGATTATATTAAAAGGAATAATAAATGTGTTGTGGGTTAGTCACTGCAACTCGTTAAATGAATGACAGAAAAGAGAAGACCAGATTGTTTCCCATGCTGCATTGTTTTTAGCCTTGTACCACATTTTTGTTATTTAACAAATAAATATCCAGTTTTCATATTTCCAAACACTGAATGAATTTAAATGAAAAAGTCGCATTTCTGTTTAATCGTTTCATTCTCCTTCAGGAAGAAAAAAAAAGATCTGTCACCTTTAGCATCGTAAATATTCTATGAAGAAAAGACGCCATTTATGATAAAAACAAGACAGGTGGTTTCTAACGGTGGATTCACAGTTATGTAAATGACATGAAGTTATATTTCTAGCCATTTTCTTACTCAAGCTAGAATAAGAGGAGCCTGTCACGTTTACCTACTAGCTATGTGAGGTTTTATTATGTAAAGTTATATTTAAAATTAACATAATATATATATATATATATATATATTCTTCCTCTTGGAATTTTTATTCTAAAAATATACATGTGTGGGTATTTATATATTTCGCATACCTATGTATATTTACCACTAATATTATCTATCTATCTATCTATCTATCTATCTATCTATCTATATATATATATATATATATAACATATGAAGTATAAAATAATATAACAGTGCTTAGGAGAGTTAGCGAAAAGTCAAAATTTGCTAAGCGAGAAAATAGATAGGATGTTGTGAAGAGGCGTGTTATTCCACGTCCTGAAGGGACATGATACATAGAAGAAGAAGAAGAAGAAGAAGAAGAAGAAGAATCTTCATCATCATCAAATAGTGCAATTAATATTATTTTTACTCATGAAAGTGAATAAAGGAAAACGACGTGCTGAGTTTAAATTTCGGTCGACTTGGTTACGTTTACTTTCGCACAAATACTCTTAGGAAATATACGAATCCTCACTTAACCCCTCCAGCTATGGGTTAACTAGTAAAGTCGACTTCTTTACTGTCATTTTCCCACAAATACCCTTACGAAAGGTACGAATCCATCACTTCTTCCGCCAGCTATAGGTTAATTAGAAATGTCGACATTAGTGCATTCACTTTTGCACAAATATCATTGGCAAAGGTACGAATCCACCATTCTTTCCTCCAGCTATGGGATTAGTAGCAAAGCAAACTAATCAAAGAGAAGAAAAACTCTGGATTTAACACCGGTTGAGGGATGTTACTGAGAAATTTACACTGTAAGAACCTATTTTATATGGAAACCGCAGGAACAACACCTAAGGGGGTTTAGTTGTAGACCAATGCTCCACAGAAGTATTTAATGTTACTAAGGACTATGGGGGAAATTAAGTAAATTACATAAATTTTACATATAAAGAAGAGATAATGAATTTGAGAAAATGGAGCAGTTTTGACATGTGTGACTACATGTGGTCGTCATGGATATTTTTCTGACTTTTTCAACGCAGCTAGATGACATAAGATACACACAAAGAGATTCACTTCTTCGTAAATCCGAGACGTCCAGGAAAAACGGATTTTGCGTGTCGAGTTTAGAATAAATTTCGAGTTTGCAACGCAAAACACTTGCTTTTCCCTAAAAATGGTTTAGACATATGGCCAGTAAATTCAGTTGGCATCTTGCTGTCTTTTATTCATCTTAGATAACCAATGTTAACTTCCATCAGCATGACTGATGCCAAACTCCAGAATAGCATTGCGTTTTCACTGGCATGAAATGAAAGGGTTATATTGAATCTATTGTACGTCTGCTGCTAGGAATCCATCTACACATTTATAAATCTACCATTTCTTCTTGTATTGAATATTGCTGCAATAACTGCTCTGGTGCTACTAATAAATGTTCTGGTGCAACTTTTGAATACGTCACGTGAGTATTAAATGATTTAATGTTAGTAACATCTGTTAATACGAGACTCAATCTTTTACATGTTAAATAATTGCTTATTCACTTCTCGAATCGAATGGTATGCAAGTTCTGTTCTTTTTATCGAATATTCCATTTTCTTGCACCCCCTTGTGGGTCAGATGTTTTTATAACTTCCCGTCATCCGGTAGCCTTGTGTGTGCACATCCTATATTCAGCTTGGTTCACTTTCTCTTTGTATTCATACAACCACCGACATTCTTTGAGCTTGAGTTTACACGTGACCTCCTAGGTCAACTCTCAAGGAAATTAGGTCTTTTGGCATTTTCAGGTGACACTGATTACAAAGCTTACTTTGGTATCTTTTAATGTGGGCTCAGTAAATAGTTGGGTCACCACGGGTCGATTTATATAAGATAAAAGATTCTTGAAGGACATTACGTTGGATTAAAGCCTCAGGTTTTCCATGGCATAAATCGCATACCGCAATGAGATGAAAGCAGATTCTAATATTCTATGTTTATGCTATTTCTCTCTCTCTCCTCTCTCTCGATATATATATATATATATATATATATATATATATATATATATATATATATATATATATATAGGAAGGAGGTTGAAGTGGTTCCAACGAGAGAAAGGATGTATATTAAAAAGAAGAGAAGAGAGGTTTTTGGTTGTAATGTGTTTTTTAGAAAAAATATTATGCTTTATTCTCCATAATTTTACTACACGTGTTTCTGGTCTTGCGACCGTCTTCAGGTAAAAGCGGAGATTTCCACATATTATTAAAAATAATTAATTTTTTCCTTATGTTTTTCAATGTTAAATATTCTCGATATGACATTCTCTGTTTTTGTGTTAGTAATCCGAATATATATATATATATATATATATATATATATATATATTGTATATTTAGGCAGCAATCCTTCGTTTATGCATGTTTCATTAAAAATGACAGACAAGGTACTACGGTTAAGTTTTTTACTTAATTTTTCTTGTGTTCCAACAAGAGCTTTCTTTTCTGGACAAAGGGTGTGTAAGAACTGTCCAAATCTTTTATATTTCCGAGCGCTTTCGGCTATACCTTTATCCATTATCAAGGATGATTTGATTTTTCAGCTTAATTTAGTGTCTGCGTTCTGTTCATGTCTTAGTGTGTGGTGGGGACGTTTTTAAGAGTGTATGTGTTCCGTGTATGTTCAGTGTGTGGTAGGGATGTTTTTAGTTTCCGAATACGGTTAGCACATTGTGGCTTTGTTCATAGTTAATATTGTTAAGAGTTGGCTTTTACTTTTTTTATTATTATTAGAGCTTCCATTATTTTTAGTCTTTTTTTGCAGGTGGATGCAGTTAATATATTTGTGTTTTCAACTAGTATGTTTCTAATGGAGTCTGGTAAATTTGTGTGTGTGTGTTTAAATGGGTTCTAATGGAGCTGTGATCAGACAGGTGAAACGCAAATTTCGAAATGAACCCTTTACGTAATCTACGGAAGGTGGGGGTATTCTTCTCGTGCCCCTGTCTAAGTTTCAAAATACTTCGTCTCTATTTTTATTTTTTATTAGTAATGATCAGTTATTTGGTAGTTCTGTTTCCACTAAATCTGAGTGTGTACCAGTCGGCTCAAGGATGGAATTCATAATTACTGTTTCTAAATTCACAATACATTGCTTTAGGAATCTTGAATTAAAAGTATCTTGGCATTTCTTTTATTCAAGAATAAAAATCGTGCAAACCTGAAGATTGAAATATTATCCTTTATATTGGATTAAGATGTTGATCTTTTTTTTTTTCTTCATTCTGTAGCCCGTTGAACCAGGATAATCTAATGCAGATCAAAGTTCAGCGGATTAATCTTTAGATTATTACTAATGAGCTTCTCAGCATAGCGCACCAGTAATCTGGCCGGATGCCAAATTTGTTTACATCCGGCCAAATACGAACACTACGCATGTCATTATCCTATTTATATTAAAGTAAAGAAATCAGAGACATGGAGACGATCTCTCCCTTGACCTGGCTCGTTAGAGAAATAGATTTCTTACATTCAATGCTTTAAAAACCAAGCTAATCTCTTTTCAGGACGATTTTTCTCCAGCATTGATGAACGGTTGCATTCTTGATGAGTGGCTTTGAACCTCTATCGTGTCTCATGTTCACATTCACCCCTACAAGTCGAGCACATCGCTAAAAATCCTAGCAAAATGGTCGGCTTATTATATCGCTCCAGCCGATATCATGTTAAATGAAAAACATCTGAACGATATTACAGAAATTGTTCCAACAGTTATTGTCCTAGGAAGAAGGTTAGCTGAATGGAGTGGACCTCGCAAGATCCAAGTCAAACGATCCTGACAAAGAAGGTCACCGAGTGAAGACAGAACCTGATTTTTTGGTTAATTATTTTTCTAGATAGAAATGACAGGGAAAAAGAACGCTGTCCTCTATCAGACAGTGGTTCCTAACAGCAAAAGCCATAGAAAGGCACAGAGAGTGACAAGAGACCACGCGCCGCGATGCAAAAAGAAGACATACCCGTTAGACAGTTCGCTCTCTCAACTTGCCTCGCGCGTCTACAGCAGAAAGTTACAGCCGAATAAAATTTGCCTACTACTAGAATCGTCTCATAGTTTTATTTCGTGGGTAATGATTTGTCCAAAGAATTATTTTTTATGCCCCTAGCGTTTGACTGGAAGAAGCTCCACCCTGAGAACGAACCTGGTCTGAGTTGCAAAGCTGACTCCTACCGCTATGTGTTATCTTTCAAAGATTCAGATTAGACAAAAGAACAAAATGATATATTGTTGTCATATAGGGACTGGAGTTGCTTAATCTTCCCAGGCTTGATAGGGGAAGATAGCATTCAACTCTACAAAAACTTTCCCAACAGGCGAAATGTTTCAAGCCTATCGTTATTCCATGGCTCAAAAGAGCTCCATTCTTTATTTCCATTAGTTTAGTCAAATACTGCTACAGCATGTCATGCTACTTCCAGGGAGTCGAATCATCCTACTTTCCCCACTGTTCTAAATATAAGGAGACAGCTTCTATATCTTTTGCTCCATGACCTGTTACTTTGGGGGACAAAAACCAGCGTGAGTAATTCTCTGGACTCTTTCAGTCAGGGTCGGTCATTAGCTTTCCACCTTATCATCTTCCTTTTTGTGCATATCCCATTTATTGTTGGGCACTTCGACGTCGTGTAATAGAAAGATTGTTTCGCTAGTTCAGTTATGATTGAATAGGGAGTTCGATCCACATGTTACGACCTTGTATCATCATAGAGAATCCGTTCCTAAATATGTATCCCATATTTTCGGGCTTTTGTCACATCTATACTACGTTTAGAAAACCATTTTGGGGCCCTTCAAATTGGTATAATGGTTAACGAGCTTATCCCGTTGGTTCAGTTACCAATGAATAATGAATTCGATTCTCACTGGGTTCTCCACATTTTCGGCCTTGTACCACATCTAAGCTATGCTTAGAAAAATCACCACATCACATTAATCGTTATAATTTTAGCAGTGATCCTCTACCTTGAGTGACACTCAACGTTTGTCGCAGGCGGAATTTAGTGAAAAAAATATATTCAAGGATTTATAGGAAAATATTTTTTTAATTCAAGGAAAGATTAAAAAAAAACTTTTTAATTTAGTTCTAAGAAATAAAATAAGACTATATTTTTGTGTGTTAATATGCTGAACGTTGGAAAACCACGAACAAAATTCACATGCAAATAAGGCCAAATTAGCAGGTTAAATATTCACGATAAAGTTCAAGATCTCTATTCTCTTCAAGCAATTTGAGGTTTTATCATCCTCTGCTGATAAAACTGAATACTTTTCCCGCAAATTCTCCTTAAACTCAACTTTTGACCCATCTGGAGTATCTGCCTATCTTCCCACTTCGAACTGAATCTTTGTTGAGCCAAATTTCCAGCCAACATTAACATGTAAAAATTTAAACGCAATGTCAATCGCTATCTACAGTGTTCCTGGTTACTCTTTTCTCTTCACCATCCTGTAAACCACTGTGTTTTATATTTTTTTATATATCCTGAATCCTGTTCTGCAATCAAATTACTCAAGCTCATTAAGTAGCTTTTGAGGTGTTTTTTCTCTGTCCCTGAATCTGTTCTTCCTCATTACTTTCCCCAGAAATTTCAACGATCTCTTCCTGGTGTTAAGTATAAGATCCTGAATTTCAACATTTCTCATATATATATATATATATATATATATATATATATATATATATATATATATATTTACCAGCAAAATTGTTCAATAGTTAAGTTTTGAATCGTTGTATCTTAGAAATGATTAAAATATCTCACTGGAATTCTTTGAGGTTTTTATAGCATCACTGAACTCTACTTTGAACAATAAGAATGTATTTAGATCTTGCTGTTGTGACCTCGTGATCCACATTTTCTCTATTGCTCACTCTTTTTAACACTTATTCATCGTTCTCTTGATAGTTCTTGAATGGATTTTGAAGATATAAGCCAGATTGAAGGACTGAATGATCTTTTTCCTCTCACCATTACTCCCTTGTGAAAGTGGGATTGACAGATAACGATTTTAAGCTGTTCTCTTTCTAATAACTTAATATTCAGTGATTCTTAAAAATGTGATTCATCTGAAAACTCTTACATTTTTATGGCGCCAAACATTTTGGGACAATTAAACGTCCTTTATCTTATAATATATATAAATATATATAAAGACTCATTTAGTTTATACATTTTTTATATTTTCAGACATTAAACATTTTTATCGTCTGAATGTCTGATGGACAATTATCCTATACAGAACCGTCATATAGTCTGGCGTTTTAACATTTGGCCACAGAGGAGCGTCCGGTTAGAAAGGTCGATTTTAATTTTATATATATATATATATATATATATATATATAAAATGGACACATTTTATTTTATTTTTTATACATTCTTTTTTCTTGGACATTCAAGCCGGTAAATAGATTAAAAAACAGACCATATTTTGCATCTATAAAAAAGAATAAATGCTTTGTTTTCATATAATAAATATATATATATATATATATATATATATATACGTGTATCTCCGTACTGGCATGTGCGTACAACAAAGAGTTTGTCTGTTATTTCGGATGTGGAGTAAATACTCTGAATGGATCTGAAGAAACTGAAATTTTCGTAGTTTCACCCCCACCGTGGAATTTCCTACAACATCAGAGGATTAACCTAGAAATAAGATGTTGAAACTATTCGTTAAGAACGAACTCCGAACAGAGAAAAAAAGCAATCGAACCTTAAGAAACCTATTTTGGGATTTTTTTTCATACAAAGATATACAGAACCGTCAAATGTTTTGGTATAAGAAGTCCCCATTACTGTTAGAGCCAAATAAACCCAGGTTCAGTTCGACATTCCAACCACCTGAAAAAAAAAATGAAGGCTGGAGCGTACAATGGCTGAAACGTTGTGATAAATATTACGACAAAGAAATGAACAATGGTTTACAAAACCTCGTCGTTGTTCACTTGTTCAATATTAATGTAAATGATGTACATAATACTTCATCTCAAACTGAAATATAGGATGTCAGTTGTCGTTATCTCCCGTTAATTCCCCACTTCATGTTCAAAGAATCCTCTGTTAAAAAAAAAGGGGTTGCTGAAGACATTAGGTTTATAATACCAGATTATGTTTAATGGATGTCAGATATCATTTATCTCCTGCTAATTTCCTCTGAAAATTCTCCACTGCCTTAACCAGGTATTGAACTCACACTTTTTGGTTCTGTCTGGTAGGTCCCAAATGCGAATATGTATTTTGACAAAGGGCAATAGTCCGAATAATGAAATGAGTTCATGGATGGGTTCTTTTGGTGAATGAGTAAATAGTAATAAATGAATGGGTCGTGATTCAGATGGACTAGAATAGCTAGTGATGACCGGTCTCTTCCCCTCCCCATTTTTCGGCCATGTGCCAAAATTTCTGTTTCTTCAGAAATAAATATACTGGCCCTCGCCTGGGAAATATGTTTCTGCCATTTCTCGCTTAACGTCTCGACACAGTGCATGTTCTGTAATTATTCACATGATAGATATATTATTATTATTATTTTTTTTTGGTGAATTTTTGTTCTCTGGTACCTAGACTTTATGAATTTAAGCGTACTACTAGATTGGTACTAAGGTTTCCTCATTTTAGAGTTTAAATGACGAAAGGTAAGTTCTATGATCACAGCTTCTTTTCTCGCACTTGTTTCATGTAAAAGAGGCTCTCTTTGAGTTCCTTTTTTTTTAAGTCCTCTTGGTCACAACAGGGAGGACTTTCCTGTGACCTCCCCGCTGGTTAAGTTGGATACTATTTTGTTTTCCTAGTTAATGTGAATAAGTGTTGCTCCCGGTCTGTTCCCGGAATTTTCTTATTTTGACATTCACAGCCTCCCAGTTTTTGTTTTTTTTTCATCTCGGCTGTCAGACTGATTTTCCCATTCCGTCATTTATTTTCCCCCTTCCCACTCCATTAGTGAGTGTGCTTCTCGATTCTGTCTATCTGCAGAATACAACGGCCACTCTTATTATTTTGAGGGGTGGGAGGGTCCTACTAACATCTGTTTTGTTTCGTTACAATTTTGTTAGCTTTCTCGGTTCACCCCTCCCTCTCATTTCATGATTCATGTAATTTTTATATATTTTTGTTAAAAAGGGGAAAAAAAAGACATTATGAACTTTCATGAGATTTTTATATCATAGTGGGTGGCGGGGTTGTAGGTTCCTCCTTTTGAATATATGGTGTATATATAGGATTGAATGGTGATGGATGAGTTCTTGTGGTGAATAGATAAATTGTATTGGATGAATGGGACATGATCGTGATTAACTAGGATAATTAGTGAAGTCTTTCGCCACTTCCACTTTGGCAATGTGCCACAATTATTGTATTTATACAATTATGAATATATTCTTCGTTCGCATTATTCACTTGTGAAACTTTCTAATGGTTTCAGGCTTTCCACTTAACTTTGATTTTCAAACATTTAAATGCAATGTCAATCGTTATCTCCTGTCTTCTTAATTCTTGTTCTTTTATTGTTCTCTCGCCGATTATTTGTTTTCTTTTTTCATAATCTCTAACACCGAATAATCTCTTGCGTTTTAATCGCTTTACTGCTTGGAGTGAAATCATTAAAAAAAAAAAAAAATCTACGAAATATATGCGTTTTTGACGATAGTTTTTTTTTTTTTTTTTAATATTTTATCTAAAATTCAACCACAAAACTAATTTAGGTTTTGAGTTTATTTTTTCATTCTTTGTTTGTCTTCTTATTTTTTGCATTCTATGTTTATGGACTTCTTAATTATTTTTATTGAGAATCAGAAAAGGAAGACATAATGTTGGGAATCTATTTTTAATACTTTGTAGAAAAATTATCAAAGACAAAAAGGAACTGAATTATGAAAGCTATATAGTTAATATTTATATTTTCAGCAAGTTAAAAGCTAGAAGTTATGAAAATAGACCGCCATGTCAATACAGAAGTTAGGCAATGTATTCTGTACAAGGGGTGATTCTTTATAAAAGATAAATCATAAAACCTTTGTATGGGACGTAATGAAAGGTTTCATAGATAAAGAAAAAAAAAAACAACTTATATTTGACTTTTTAACTCTATGGCCAAAGGCGGCATGAAAGTATCAGATGGCTTATTTCTACATCTGAATATTTCCACATCTAACTTTATCCAGGCCATTAATTACATATGTGAAAGCCTAACGTACACTCCTCTCTACTAAAAAATTAAAACAAAAACAAAATAACTAGTGTCCTCTAATTATAATTACAAACAGTAACCACACAACAGGTGCTGATTTGCTGGTTAGCAACTTAATTTCTGCTACTACAAGAACAAAGATGTGGTTACTTTTCGTAAAGTTGTTTCTGTCGTCTACTAAAATAATAACAAAGGCTTGTAAAACTAATCTTGCTTAGCGAGTGTAATTTGAAGGCAAAAACATTACGATTCCTAAGGAAAGAATTATTAGCAGACTAAAACCAAAAACCAGTCCGTTTATTTATTTATTTTACTTACATTTGTACCTTCATAGAACACGGTAGTAATTGCATTAGTAACACGCAATCCATGCCTGTGGTAAAAAAAAAAAAAGATAAAAATAAACGCAAGCCGGGTCTTTAATCCGAGTGTCAATCAACTTTGAACCGTCGCAGCGAAGACGAACAGCGCTAACAAGCCAATTCTTGCAGCTAACAGATAAATTGGTTTTCACTGGAGTTCCTGCAATCCATGTGGCCGTGTGTCAGACAATGTTCTGTGTCGAGAGACAATGGAGCCTCCAGAAGAGCTATAGTTAGTAGGCTAGTTTTACAAATCATTTTGAAACTAAAATTCATACAATACAGGCACGGCAGCCATTCAAGTGTAAAGGTTAGTTTTAAAATGCCAAGGACGGATAAAGTGTTATGTGAATGAAAGAAGAGGTGGTAGAAATGAAAGATAAAGCGGATAGATAAAGTTTGACTTTAACTTGAATAGGTTAAAATAGTAGTGACCAGAGAAGTATCTATGAGAGGGTCCGTTCAGCAAAGTGACATTTCTTGCGGGGAAGGGGTCTTTTGAGTTGGGCTTTTTTTTTTCGTACATTTGTAATACGAAGGAAATGAGGATGATTCGACTGTGTGGAAGTCGAACTGGTGGGACAAAAGAATGGTGAGCATCTGAATATTGGCCATAAACAGGTTTTCATTGGATATCCTGAATTCCAGATGGCCGTGTGTCAGACAGTGGTACACAACGGAAGACAATGGAGACTGCAGCAGAGATATATTAGGTTGGTGCAAAAATAATGACGTAATAATGTCGTTTTTTGACGTACTTTTCTATGTCAAAAAACGACATTCTTACGTCATGATTTTTGCACCAACCTAATAGTTTTTAGGCTACTATTGTAAGTCATAGACTAGCGGTAGGCTTGAAATTTTGCGTCTGTAAGAAAGAGGCAGACGAGTGGACAAGTCTTAAACGACATTGCTCGAGTGAGGGACTGGCTCCACATTGAGTGATCTGTCATTACGGCATTGTGTTAGATATCACGAAATTTGGTACCTCCAACTCCTGATTTTGAAACTCTTTCAACTGCCAACCGCATTTATAAACCGCCAAAAGGTAGTTCTTAATTATCATTACAGATACAACACTAACTAGCCGCTCGTATCCTGTCTACGAGGGCGGCTAGACAATACACTTGTTCATTATTTGCATTATTTAAATCGTTCAAACTCTTGTCATCATCTTTATTGGCATATACACGACGTTTCGGTCATTGCACGTTCCGACCTTCTTCATGTAATATATTTTGAAATTTCGAACTAAAGTCCATGTTCTAGTTCCACTTGCCATGCCTTCTTTGGATATTTCAGTTTAGCAACTCAGTTCTCCAAGTTTTTGTTTCTGCTTATGTACCCAGGTGTTGAACTCACAGCTCTTTGAATCAAGTCACTTTTTGAATTACTCAATGCGTTTATCCACCGCGCCAGTCGTCCTTGGAAACTGAGATATCCAAAGAAGGCAAAATAATCCAAATCTACCCATGTGGACTAAATGAATGGTTCTGTTTGAAATTCCAGCGTATATCACCTGAAGAAGGCCGGAGTGTACAACCCCCAAAATTACGGAAATATTACAATAAAGATGAGGAAAATAGTCTGAACAATGTAAATGGTATAAATAGTTACAATAGCTCATCTCAGGAATATAGACAGCTATCTTCTTTTCTATATAAATAAACGGCAAATTCTGTGTTTGAAACACCTAACTCGGACCGCACTTGCTTTACAGAAATCAGCCTACCTTATCTCCAGCCGTTTCTTCCAAACCATTATAACACCGCGTCTCAAATAATAACCCTATGGGTGTAGACAGCATAATTCTGTTAACTAATTACCAATGGGTGCTAGTTTTTGTTCCCGCTGCTGTGCTTAGGTATTGAACTCACAACTCTTTGGGTCAAGTCACTTTTTGGATTTCTCAAACAACGCTTTTATCCACAGGGCCAGGTTTCTTTGGAAACTGAGATATCCAAAGAAGGCAAAAGAAAAAAAATCCGAATCTACCCACGTGGAATAAATAAAGGGTTCGGTTCGAAATCCCAACGTATACCACCTGAAGAAAACCAGTGCGTTCAGCGGCTGAAACATCGTGAATATGGCAGTAAAGATGAGGAAAATAATCCGAACGATGTAAATAGTCTAAACAAAAGGTTTTAAATGATAATTTGAGTGAAATACAACCACTGAGCCAATAACCTAAATAGTTTATGAATGCTTTTTTTTACGCTCTGTTGCACACCTAAACTGGTTTACATGAGTCAAGTAATCACTCCCTTGAGCTGT
>CAHIKZ030002999.1:617500-667500 GCA_903632075.3 Acanthosepion pharaonis | reverse complement strand
ATCCCTAAACATGGACAGTGGACTGAGAACAATTTACTCCCTAGATCTAGAGTCATCTGAAGAAGACCGGAAGGCACAAGAGTTGAAACATTGTCATGATAAAAACAAAAATGAGGGCATTAGTCAGACTGAAAAAGATATTTTATCAACGTAAAGTTTTTATGATGCAGAATAAAACTAGTGCTGTGACAAACTCCCACATAAAAGAAAGAAAAAAAAAGAAAACCTACATACAGACAAAAAACAAAAAAGCACGCACACACACTTCAAAAACGAAGACACAACATGTGAAAAGATACACACACACATCAAATAAAAATGCACACACAAAAAACACACGATTTGCATACGAAAAAATAAAAAGTTAATAAAAAAGAACTCCTGCACATAAAAATAACATAAAATACGATTAAAGCAGAAATGCAACACTTATACACAAAGGTAAAAAAAATAAAATAAAAATAAAACAATATAATACAAAAAAAATCGAAAAACGCATTACGTACACAAAATAAAACAGAACATACGCAAGTAAAAGAAAGAACAACTAACAAAACAAAACAAAACAAAAACGTATTTTTATGTTTTGTTGCAAAACAAAAAGATAAAAAAAGAAAACAACTTCATATTCAATACGTACTGACATTAATCTTTCATCAACTGGTATCGACAGAATAAATTAAAAATTTCTTCCGACGGCATTAGTACTTTTTTGACGAGACAAAACACCATTCGTCGTGCAATTGTTTATATGCTAATCTCGTAATAAATTTCAAACGTTTATTATCCCTAGCCGTTGTCTAATAAATAGAAACACTTTTGTTAAAAGGGGCTAGTAATCTCTGGTAAGGACTTAAATTTAGATAAATATATATCCTGCATATATAATCAAGGTGCTATCCTCTTTAATAAGCTGCACAGCTTATCATCACTTTTTAATCACGATATGAACATCTGCAAACTTTGATCTACACAGAGCAGAGGTAGACAGTACGGTATTCAAGGCGTATAAAAAGCCATATAGACAGAAGTAAAGAAAGTAATCTTTATTTTTGCTAATTTTGGATGACGAAGGAAAAATACTTTAATGCTTGACCATTTCATTATTTGCCTGAAAGCTTATCAGTGAAAACTGCTCCCTTTTTTCAGCTATCTTCACTAACATTCAGACGGAAGCTTAAAGCTCAACTAAGGTGTGGGTAAGCTGAAAAGACCAGATAAAGAATAAATTGAACAAAGATTAAAATAGAACAAATCGTACACAACAACTCGTCATGTAACAGATTCCAGTAGCATTTTTCTCCTTTGAGAGAATGAATTTATTAAACAGCGTGTTCTATGAAGAGCAGTTCGTATTGAACTTCTGAGCAGTCATTACACGTGATGTCAATTTGTGAGGGTCTATTGACAAAAAGCATTACTATATTAGTATATCCTTGATTAGAAGCATCGCAAGGCTTGTCGTTCTATGTCAGGTCAAGACCATCTCTGCTTCAGACCCTCGTTGGTGGTAAGGTCTCATCCTTTAACCATTAAATTGGTTAGATGTAACCGTAAGTTAAATACTTACAGTTTCTTCTCTCGTACTTCTCGCTTGTGGAACTCTCTTCTGCCTTCAACCTTGATCATCAAAAATGTAAATGCTATGCCAATCGTTATCTTCTGTTTTGGAATTCCTACTCTTTTATTGTTTTCTCTCTTTAAAAATGTTATTTTTTCTCTCATATTCTCACACATTCAGTAACCCATTGCGCCTTAGTAGTTTTATTGCCTTGTTTGGGGTGAAACGATTAAAAGAAATATCAATTGTTAAGTTATTTTATAATATTTTCAAATTTTAGAAATGTACTAAGTAAACACCATTTTTATTTCATAAAATTCATTTCTTATTTTCCAGTTTATGCACATGAATATTTGGTTATGTTCTAATTACGCCTTGCCTAGAAGGTGGCATATTGATAAAAATCACTTTCGAATAAAATACATTCACTGACCTCTTAATTAAGGACAAATTACCCAATCCTCTTTTTATGTAGATTTCGAATTAGACAAGGACATGACGGCGAATTAATACATTTAAACAGGATCATGGCAACCTGCGTAATTTCATTTCATGAATGTGCACGAGAAAGACAGGGGATTCAAGTGGATTTGAACGTGGCGTTGTGCAAGTTTAATTATTCGTAAAGTGTGGATCTGCTAGGACTTTGACGGAAAGAATCTCTAGTGTTTACAGAGAGTGGCCAGAAAAATAATAATTCCGCTGGGTGGCAATTATTTGGCCGGAAATGCCATAATAATGAAAGCAGTCGGAGGAAAATGGGCAGACGGGTTCAAGCCGATAGAAAGATAACATTTATGAAACGGCGTATTGCATCTCGCAAATTCAGTTCCAAAGATTATTGGCGTCTCTGCAACAGCGTACTGAACAACATCAAATCCGCAATATCTCCTTTATTCAATCAATTTGAGGTCCTGACTTCCTCAACTGATAAGGCTGAATGCTTTACTCAGTACCCACACCCGATTTTCCTCTTAGAACTGAAGTTCTATTGAACGAGGTGCACATAAACCCCATCGATGGTATTGGGCATTGTCTCTAAATTAACTCCTATAAGGCTCACAGTGGGGACGGGATACCAGCCGTTGTCCTGAAGAAATGTGCTCTTGAACTGGATCCTGTCATCTCTAAACTAGATAACTACTGCCTCAACAACTCTTGCTTTCCAGCCTGTTGGAAGTCGTCATCTGCTGTACCTGTCTTTAAGAACTCTGGAGACATTTCTGACCCATCTAACTACCGTCCTACAGTCTCATCCCACACTTCAGAAAATCCTTAGACGCTTTAATCAACACTGAAGTGGTTAAGAACCTTACATCCCATTATCTACTCTCTGACGATCAATATGGTTTCCACCTTGCCCGATCCACTGCTGATGCGCTCACGGCCATAACTGAATTTGTTTACAAAGCACATCACAACAACGGAGAAGCTCGAGCTGTGGCTCCAAATATCTCTAAAGCTTTCGATAGGGTTTGGCATGCCGGCCTTCTTCGTAAGCTTCAGGGATACAGAATTTCAGGACGATTATTTGACTTAATACAATCATTCCTGTCAAACCGTGTAGTGAATATCATCTTAAACGGATTCAGGTGTTCCCCAAGTTCTCTATCGTGGATCCTAAACTGTTTCTGATCTTCATTAACGATCTTTCCGATGTCATCTGTTCCCAAGTAGGTATCTATACAGAACACCACTATTTACTCCTGCCTCAATAGCAAATCTGGTATAGCTAATAAAACTAAACTTTTCGTTGGTCTCGATTGGACCTCCAATCTGCGGTTGAGTGAGACAAGAAATGGCTGGTAAACTTTAATACATCAAAAGCATCTTTTACCCACCACAGAGAACCTTCCCTGGCTCCCATTAGAATATCTGATACTCAACTCAACGAGATCGACTCTCTGCGCCAGATTGGTCTTACACTGTCCGCTGACCTGAGATGGAACAAATACATTTAATCAATAGCTTCATCTACCTCAAGCAAAATTGGTTCTGTGTGTCGCGCCAGAAAGTATTTCTCGCCTGATTTCATCCTTCAATTCTATAAATCAACCATTCGCCCTTGCATGGAATACTGCTGCCATATATGGTTAAGAGACCCCGCTGTTCGCCTCAAGGTCCTCGACATAAACCAGAGACGGATATGCGAAATGATTGGTCCTGATCTGGCATATCGGCTACAGTCATTTTCTCACAGACGTGCCGCCGCTTCTGTCTGTTTTTCTACAAATACTTTCACGGTAACTGCTCCGACGAGAAACTTTCGCTTGTTCCTAAACTGCATGAATTTAAGCGTGCTACTTGACTGGCATCTCACTCCCGCCTTTTCACTGTCGAAACTGTTAAATGTAGCCGTCTCGTCTACTCTAATAGCTTCATGTCTCGCACTTCCCGTCTGTGGAACTCCCTTCCTCTTACTTGCTTCCCTAGTAGCTATAATCAGTTATTCAAATGAAATGTCAATCGATATCTTCAGATGCAGTGATCTAATTTCCCTCTCCTTCTCTTCATATTTTTTCTCTATTACGCCTCTTTACTCTTGCTTCCAATCTCTTTGCGTGCTAGAGGCAATCCCGCCTTACTTGGGGTGAACTGCTTAAAAACATTTAATTCAACAACTCTACAATGTAGTTATAAAGGCGGTCATCTGTAAAGGTGCATTACTTCGAATCTTAAAGCGGATGGATTGCACACAACAGATCCGGGCACCCCTCTTGTCAAATAAGGAAAAACTGAAGCAAGTAAGGTGAAATATGGATCCATCCGTCTTTGCATCAACGATTCAATCTTGTTGTGGTGGTGTAATGGTGTGAAGAATATATTCTTGTCATGCATTGAGATAACTAACTAGGAATTATGGCTGACCTTGTACCTCTGTTTATGACTACGATACACCAGTCTTCTTGTAGCCACTTTTATCAGGGAAAACACTACGTCTCAAATAAAAGAAAAGACGTGGTAAATTGGTTTATGGAACACGGAGATAACGTTTTCTGTGTTGATGTAGTTTCCAGAGTTATAGGATCCCACTCCCATAGAGCATTTTTAGGATGTGGTAGAAAGAGAGATTCGAATTCTGGATTTGTAGTTGTAGCAATACGATTTCACACGCATCCTTAGAAGATAAATAGATAGATTCTTTTTTTCTTATGAGTCAATTTAATGACCATGATTTTTCAGGAATCTTGTCTCTAACCCGCTTTTGAACTGGCAAACATAAAATTTTGTTAGTGATTTTAGATAAAACTTAAATGCAGAGTCCTTTGACAAACTGACTACCCAAAAGCTGAATAAGTGATCTCCTTTTCCGGAACATAAGTGGACGGATGGATGTGGTGTGAGCCCAGCCAGTATCCTTATAAGTAGTCGGTTATTGAAAGGACCAGTAATCGGTCAAGCAGTGAGCAAGTCTGCAGCCACCGAGACTGTCAGGCAGTGAGTGTAAGGGCCCTTTTTCCGTAATCGGATGTTAGTAAGACAGCAGTAGTTCACCTTCTCGGAACAGACGGAAGACATTACCGATTAGGTAAGAAAATTTATTGTTTGCTCTTTCCCAATCAGTGTCTTGAAAATAGATTATCCTTATTCTTTGTTGAAATTGATCACGGGCAGTTAGACAAACCTGTGAACGTAGCGAACCTGGTATACACGCATACAACCGACCTTGGGTGTCATCACAGCTTGTGCGTTGACGCGCAGAGATGTATCACCAAACAAGCTAAAAAGGATTTTCATAATAAACAGTATTTCCAGAAGATTGTCGAATCCATGTTAAGAAGAAATGATGCAGTTCTAAATGCAAAAGGAATTCGAGCCGTTATAGGAAAAGAATACGTATTGTTGAGGTAAATAACAGTTAAACTTACAAGCTACCACTGAACCAACTGAAGTCACATAATGTCGATGTTGAAATCCTTTCATTTTTGTAACGCTAAAAATATTGGTTTCGCAAATGATTTAAAGCCAGTGTGCCCTGACTATGGCATTTTGTTAAAGTTAGATGAAACAGGAAATTATTTTTAATTTAAATATTTACAAAAGTTCATTAAAATTAATAAACAAAAGACATAATTTAAAACTCTTTTTAAAAATTTTATTTGCTAAACTTAATTTAGTTGGGACCCCCATAGCGCATAACAAACGCAAAATAAGAATGCAGCGGGCCACCTATCTGATGAGATTGTGTGAATGTATCGCTGAAAGGAGCTTGGATGACTTGTCAAAGGGACAAACGTTGCTAAAAACTACAAGCTATAGGACGTCGTGGAGAGCCATGATCACTGAAGAGAAACGGTGCATAGTAGAAGAAATTTAATTTTACTAGATATGTGAAGAGATAATAGAACATGAATATCGTCGATACATGGCAATTGTAACGCATATCGGTGGACTGAGCTTAATTTCCGTGTTGGATTCATTTTCGCAATATATCCTTGAAAAGTGAGTAATTATGGCTCTCCACAACTTCCTATCCAAATTGGCTCTTAGTAACATTTCTCCCTTTACTTAGCTTCTCACACCTCGTTCCGCCATCCATTCCCACAGCTCAGGTATATGGCTCGCTGCCTTTCCCTATCTGCCTTTCCTTCGATATGCCATGCGAGAGTTGAGTTTTCCAAGCCCTCTGTCCTCATCATGTTTCCAATAAATTTCTATTATCTCTGATTCAGAATATGTTTTCTTTTTGTTACCATTTTTCTTTAATAATTCCTCATTGCTTACTAACTCCATCCATATAATTATCAGCATCCTTATGTAGGACCACATTTCTGTTACTTCTGGTTTTTCTTAATCTGTTGGGAGGGGATTGCCCAGCAGCCACTGCCATACAAGTAGGATTGATATTAGAACAAATTTACGTCGACGTTTTTACAATATTTACACCTTCCTTGACAGATCTTTTATTATCACAGTATGATAATATTTAATAACAAAAGTGGTAAAAATATAAAAGCAGAAAAAAGAAATTAAATGCAATCGATTAGACTATATACCCAAAAAAGGTATTTAAAAATATTAAAAAATTTAAATTTCAACGTCCTTCATTTCCTGCGCATGCGTAATCACATCAGTATAAACATTTTAGTCTGATGAAATACTAAAGGACGAAGCGCGTCACATGTAAGATTTTTTCCACATGGTCTTCTATTTTCCTTATATATATATATATATATATATATATTTATTAAAGACATATTTTTTATGTTTAACGTTGTTATTTTAAACATAAAAATATGTCTTTAATAAATAAATTAATCGGACCTTGTCCATTTCTTAATATATATATATATATATATATATATATATATATATATATATATATATCTTTAAAGAAAGTGTACGCCGTACCTACGGCACATTTCGGAAAACGCTTTGTCAAAGATATTTGGTGGCAATATTACATATAAATGAATACAAATACACACTTAATAAAGTGAATGAGGAGGGAAAGGTGGAACTCGACTAAAAGAAAAAAGAGATGACGTATTGTAATTATAATTACACTATTTACATTATTCGGACTGTTGTTCTCATTTTTGTTGCTATATTCATGACGTTTCGGCCGTTGTACGCTCCGACCCTCTTCAGGATCTGTCTATATTTCTGAGATGAGGTATGGTAATTAATTACACTATTTACATTATTCGGAATGTTGTTCTCATCTTTGTTGCTATATTCACAACGTTTCGGCCGTTGTACGATCCGGTCATCTTCGGTTGATTTGAATTTCGAAATGAACCATTTAATCCGTCCATCGAGATAGATTGTTCTAGTTCCACGTGCTATGCCTCTTCCTGAAGTCTCAGCATCAGTTATATCCCTTTAACTCAACTCTCCAAGTTTTTTGATCACCTCAGCTGTAGCCAAGTATTGAACTCACAACTATTTGGGTCAAGTCACTGAATTCAACCAATCCACTGGACCATGTGTCATCAAGACAACGAAGATGAGGACAGCAGTCCGATAAGCCTTCCCGTTCGATTTTTCAAAATAAATCCTGTATGTTTATTTTTTCTATTCATGAAGAACATTCCAGGAAAATTTGAAACAATATACCTGTAATATTTTAAATCGGTTGTTTGACAACCCTATGATACCGTGATAATGCCCCACAGTACGAACGGAGTGTGTGATATTCAGTTGTGGATTGGCCAGCTGGATCGATGGCAAGTGGGCTCCTGATAGAGTGGGCACCTTATATCAAATACAATAAACAAATACAGACTACAGTTTTAGTAATAAAAAGGAATATGTCTTTATAAAGTCGTCTGCACACTATCAATTACTCAAGTCCAATGTGAACAGACATTTTGAAATCTAAATACAAAGGTAAGAAATTCACCGTTTGGGAAGAATTTGGAATCATACATGTTGCTATCTACTGAAAAGGAATTGTTAGATGAATTGGATGCAGAAGGAATTATTGGTAGATTGGCACTATCATCTACTTAAAACAAACGAATTTTTTTGTTTTAGTGGACTTCATATAATGATCTGTTGTGTTTTTGAACTATTTCTCAGAGTGTAACATGTGCAGTAAACTATTTCAATACATCAACAATTACTTAAGATTTAAAAAAAATTAAATTATAGCATTCTGTAGTTACATTAGGTATCTACTACCAGTAATAAGAACAGAACATATGAACTGTAATACTAAGAAAAATACATTTTTTCTAAAAGACTTAATTGTACACTCTTTTACATATGTATTTTTTAAAAACTTATTTATACTTTAGGAAAATTATATGATAGCATTGTATTTGCTAGTGGGCGCCATTTGTCTCCTGACAACCAATAATTTTAGACCCAATCCGCCACTGGTTCCAACTAAATTTGTATTGCTTTGTTGTGAATGCAATAAATAGACATGTTGATGACGGTTGGAAGGGTTTTTATTTTTTTTTTAATAATACCTACGAATTAAAAATGAATTCACAAACCGAGCTAGAAGCTATTCCAAATAAAAAAATTAAAAAAATGATAAAATTAAAAAGAAATGAATAAATGAAATGAAAATGTTTCATGACTCGTATTACTAAAATTTGTTTCTTTGTATTATATTTCTTATATTCAGTTTTCTAACAAGGCATGTCTATCTATCTATCTATCTATCTATCTATATATATATATATATATATATATATATATATATATATATATATATATATATACAGATTTATAAATCCGGAAAAAACAAAATAAAAAAAATTATCGGTCCTCACAAATAGATTTCGTTCTGCAAAAATAGCAAAAATCTTCCATTTAAATTTCACCAAGCATAAAAAAAACAGTGAAAGTAACAAAATTTAGCGCGTGTTGTAGTGACTACAAAACAACAGTTGTCATGGGAACGTGACCCAGAAAGAAAATTTAGAGAAAACAACAATAACTGAGCGATTATGGACCAGGCGATTGCATGAGTCATTCACTTGTCAGCTCCATGCAGATCAGGCTCGACAAAGCTGCAGCCGACAAGGACAATGCTTTTTGCCTGAGAAACTCTTTAATTAAACGCTTTAGTCGCTTAATTTCTAATACGAATCAACATAATTGTAACATTTATTTATGGGTTATTAAAAAAAAAAAACACAATTTCTTATATATTTAATACCTTACAAGTGAAAATTCATTTCTCTCTAGTTTCAAGGCATTTTAAATGTTTGTACTTCTACAGTGTAACCCGAATATAAGAGACCCGGATATAAGAGACCCGGATATAAGAGAAACCCGGATATAAGAGAGGTTTTCTCTGGTCCCAAATTAGAGCCATACTTACCTAAACAAAATAGACCAAACCCGGATATAAGAGAAACCCGGATATAAGAGACTTCTTCTCCGGTCCCGACAACTCTCTTATATCCGGGTTACACTGTACTTTTATTCCAAAATTACCTTCGGAACTTTTCTGAAGGAATTTCCTCCCTCCATGAGCAAGATTATTCGTAATTTGGAAAAGTTGATCGGTAAAATTAATCGACACAAAACTGCAATTAAGCTGAGCGGACATTAGTTACAGTTTAAACATGCTGCTCTACCAAGGTCACAAGCTTTTGAATTCAGAGTTAGCCTTCTATACTGATTACCAAGAGAGCTCAGTCTGCCTTACTGTTTAATCCATAGCAGGGGACGGATAAGTGATGGATTCATACCTTTCCCAACGGTATACGTGCGAAAGTAAATGCAAAAATCTTGAAAGAATTCGAACCCGGCTTCCCGATTTCTTATTCCGAGGGTCTAAAAATTACGCATTTGACATCATGTCCATATTAAGTGAATAGGCTTTACTTGAGACGCGACTTGATTTATATATACGTAAGTTTTTCAAAGTATTTGTTGATTAATAGTAGAATGAATCAGAAACCTGTACAGACACAATAAAGATAAGAACATCTAGGCGATAATTTCATCTCTCAACTTGCGTGTAAGAGAATCTAAAGCCCAGTTCGTTAAGCGACGTCGGGTGTATTTAACGAGCGAACCAATTCTTAAAATTATAAAAGCTTAGCGAATCAGTTGATGGATTATCCGAAAATAATCTTATATATTAATAGCCGATATATAACAGCTAAAAATAAAATTAATACCATGCAGTAAGTTCTAGGGAGGCTGAAAGTGGGTTTTCTGTAATGAACATAATTTATTCTGGCAAAATAAATCATCTTGAATTTAAAAATGCTGCAAATCTTCTAGTCATGCATTTGATCGGTCATCTATTGGATATTTGGGTCGGCAGTCGTTCAGTTCGAATGTGGCTAAGAAAACATGAGCTAGGTGACGACACAAGAGTCAAAACAGAAACAGAAATATGATGAGAACAGAATTTCAGTCTGGAAGCATCTGATCAAATAAATGTTTTCTATTAAATTATCAAAATTGTTTAATTCTTTTTTTTATACTATGAAGTGTATTGTTTCCATTCTCAGATTGAAAAAAATAAGCAGAATAGGTGCTTATGGATTACCAGCCATTATAGAACTGGTTCCTGGAAATTTGATATGCCATTATTGAATATAAACCATTGTCGGATTTAATGTACGGGTAAAAGCAAAAAAATCCCCAGTCTCCTTGACCTCTGCCGCCAAGACGCCATAGGGATCCGCGAGCTATTCTTTGTATTGAAGGACAAGAGAAACCAACAAATGATAAAAAGGGCAGCCGGAACCGCGAAAAGTCTATTTAAATTAGGTGGTAAGCTTACGAAACAGCATTTATTATCATATCGTTTTATCTAAGTGTTTTCTAAATCTCTCCTTCCTTAGTTATTGTGTCAGTAATTTAAACGTTCATTGTCTTTTCAAGCGTCCAATGAAAAGAAGTGATAAACAGGATACACTGTTCAAATCATTGTCGATATATCGTATGAGTTTTTGAAAATAATACCTCAAATGTCAATGATTAACAAACTACATATAAAACGTCCGTTAGTCCGTCCGTCAAACACTCTAAAATAGCCATACATACGAAACCAAATTTTGGGGAGAAGTGCAAACAGGTAAATGGTACAAACTATAGTTGGTGTTACTAAATTGCGTAGCTTAGTACAATAAATTTTCATTAATTTTTTTGTGGGTGGGGTAATTAAAATTTCTATTATTTAACATACAAGTTACTCCCACTATGTTAAGGGCAATTTAATGATTAAAATAACAAATACTTATTTAATAAAAACTCTATGTTGTTTTTTTGCATATCTACTCATCTTTTTATAGACAAGAATCCAGTTTCCAGTTCGCCCAGTGTTTGTGAGAACTATAAACAAATCACAAGGTCAAACACTTCAAAAGGTTGGAATTTAGCTCCAAGGAGAAATATTTACGCATGGCCAGTTGTATGTTATATGCTCAAGAGTAAGAAATCCTAAGAATTTATTCATCGCTGTTAAAAAGGAAAACAAAAAATTCTTAAAAAATATTGTTTACGATGAAGTCCTATCAAATTAAATTAAAAGAAATTATTAAACTGCGAAGTAGTTTTTTGTCAAGGGTATTCTTCCATACAATGCTTATTCAAATTTCATCGATTGGTTTTCAAAATTGAACGCAACATAAAATTTGTAAATTTCGACAAAAAATGTTAACGATAACTCCAACAATACCTTCATAATTTAACTGAGATGATTTAAAAACGCGTCAGCGTGTTGCAAAATAGTTCTAACGTGTGATATAGCAAGTTTTACAGTTACAAGAAAATTAACCCACAACATTGGTTGCAAGTGTCTCTCCGTCACCAAGTGGAATCCAGGTTCGAAACTTACCTATAGCTTTTTCCTCCTTACATTTCAGAATTTACATTCAGTATCCATTCCTAAGTAAAGAAAAAAAGAATTGCTTTGTAATATCGATTCATCTATATGGCAGCGAATGCTGGACAATTTCCTGATGAGAAGATTGGATGTAACAGAAACGTGGTTCTAAAAAAGAATACAGTGAATACTATAGACGAGGACGCTTAAAGGAAAAACGAAAGAATGAGACGGCTGAAATTACTGGCTTACATAATGAGGAAAGAATACTTGGAAAATTAGACACTCACACGACATATCTATGTCAATAGTGACAGTGTGAAGTAGAGAGTGTAGGGAAGTTATAAATAATTATGAACCCTCTAAAATTCATATATACAAAAATATACTCGTAAAAATAAGAAAGAGCAAGACGTGAAAACAACAAAACGAATATTATTTATTATCTGGATGTATCGTGGCTTTGAAAAAAACGAGAGGAAGTAATACTGAGTAAAATTCTTAGTTTGGAGTCAAATATGGATCGGAATCCATCAAAAGGATCAGATAAAAAATAATTAAAATGTATACAGTGTGGAGTTATCCCACTTGCCTTCCTAGAAAAACTGTCGCTAGGGGACGCTCTTAAGCCTATAAATAGGCAGCGATGTTCTCTGTCATCCTATCTTTCCGTTTTTTCCTTAGCTTTCAGATGTAGTGGCACGTAGATAAGAACGCTGAGGCGCGTTCGTTTCCCTTGGCCCTCTGTTGACTTTTGGACTTTCTCACACATGCATATATACACAACTGTCTATCACACACGTTTGTTACACTTATTTCTAAACAAACATCTTCACTAGTATTAAATGTTTTCTTCATTCATGTTCATTGCTTTTTGCTTTGTAACACGCAATAATCTTCAGCTATGTATACATTTGTTTTGTTAATACATACATTGTCGTTTGTTTATATATATATATATATATATATATATATATATATATATATATATATATATATATATATACGCGCGTGTGTGTGTGTGTGTGTGTGTGTGTGTGTCTGTGTCTGTGTATAGTTTTGTTGTTATCCATCGTTTTTTACCCTGACTCATATTCTCGTCCGTAGTTATTGTGGTGGGAAATATATACCAGGAAACACGTTTTTTCTGCCATAAAATACGAACATAGGCGCGTGACAACAGTAAGTATTTTCTTTATTTTATAGACGTGTACAATGAGTGGCCAGATAATTTAGTTAGAAAATACAAGACGTGTCTGTGGTTTTCTTACTTCGAATTTTTGCTGAGTTATAAAATGTAAATGTTACTATTATAGCCTGAAAAAGAAAAGGAGATTAAATTATTGTTGACGCACGTGTTAACGACCCGTCCGTGTAAAATGTTTGTCCGATAGCGAGAATGTTACGTGTTTGTGTTTGCAGAGGAGAAAAGTGGAGTAGATTCTCATAGGTAGAGAATGAGTGAATTAAAATAATTATAATAGTTATGATTATTTTAGAATAATTATTTTTGTAACTATAATTATTTTTTATTTGTTTTTTTTATGGATATGACACCGTGACAGTATAATAAATTTTTAATTTATGGACTTCTTTATGGCTACCTACTATGTGAATGTATGACAGAACGGCAAGAAAGGTAGTAACAAATGTTAGACAAAGGTAGACAAATATTATAAAGAGATGTACTCGAAAGAAAGTTGTGGAGTGCCATTATCACATAAATCCTGAAGAGACACGACACACAGAAGAGGAAATTTTCTTCAAAAACAACCACGAGATCTCAGAAATGAAGATAATTTCATCTGAAGACAATGTGAAAAAGTATCGATCAGTTAAACTGGGGGTGTACAATTTGATGTTCGACAACCTTGTGTAACATGATTTTTCTCCTTGGGTAGCAATTATTATTTCCTGTTTGCTTACGCATAGAAAGTATGAAAAATTGCTAATATTTCCTTCAAACTTTGTTTTGTGACTAGGATAATGATATTTCTGAAAGTTATCTCTTCCCATTGGGAAAACTGGCAAATGTGAACATTCTCATTCACGTAAATTAGGAACAAAATGGCACGTGATTCAAAAGTGGCATTTATTTATTCTAGCGTTACACAAGAGAAACCACAACAAATTTAAAAGTAAGTAGTTTTTCGAGATTTACGCTTATACTCTAAATTACCTTCACGAATCATCCTTCAAATGTATTCTCTCGTCATGTTTTTGTTGTACGTTTCTTGGTAGCGACGTTCAAACTCTAGTATATCCTAGTGAAGGCGTTCGTCTTTCTCCTCTGACTACGTCTCCATGTTCTCTTTGAATTTATAAAGGTGAGCGTCAAGGATATGGAATTTGAAAAACATCCTGCAGTCCATTTTGCCGTAGTTCGTCACCAGGGTCTCAATAAGCTCCATATAGATTCTCCAGGAGTGCTTTGTCGTAGCGGTTCCCTACAGGGCGAACCACTGCAGTAAAGCTGAGCCACACGGCTCTCTCCCTCCTAGTGAGCTTTTTGGGGAATTTTTTTTACACTATGATCTTCTTTATTTGTAGTCCGACGAAGACACTAGCTTTGACTTATACTGCAGACATTTTAGGGAAGAAGTCTTGAAAGCTGCCACCTTATCTATAGCTCTGGTAAATTGTTTCATAAAGCCTAACTTTAAGTGCAGTGAAGGAAACAATACTTTCCTGGGCTCGACATATTGGCTTACATTTGACGTTGTTCCTCCCCACACTGAATTGAATTCGGTCCACCTGTGGGAGTGTTCCACGGTATCCCTGCTGTCCTAAAGGCAAAACTAACACGGAAACATTGTAAACCTGCCTTGGAGACCAACAAGGATGTCCACCAATTCAATGTCTCCGATAACGTCCCAAGTATACTCTTCATATTCCCGGGCATCTAGCAAGATCTTGACACTTCTGTGTTCCTTACCGAGTGAGCCAGAGGAAGACATGGATACCTGCTCCCGTTATGAAGAAGCACGGTTTTGAGGCTTCTGGAGGAACTGTTGGAGCCGCTCAATACCCTCTTTCTATTCTTGACACAATGAAAAATTGTTTTAGTCGCCTTGTGGGTAATTAACTATTTTACCCCCCAAAAAAAAACAAAACAAAACAAAAAACAAACAAACCCTCTCCCACAGACGCAATGTCGTAGCGTCTCTCGCTGTACTATAAGTTATTTCTATTGAAATGTTCTGAACAGCTACATTCCTTAGTTTCACCAGTTCAGGTCCTTTAGAAGCTAAGACCTGCCATCCTCCATACACATCGCTTTAGCTTGGTAGGAAGGAACCTTTATTCCGACATCTGCTTTCCAGGCGCTGTCACTTTTCCCCCCGAACATAATAATTTTAATTTTTTCAGATGCAGGGTCAAAAGTTATCTATTACACGTGTCCTCATAATCTCTACTTACTCCTCACTCATCCATCCATATCAAAGCCACATTTAGTAACCCTCTACCTGGAGTGGCTCTTGGCGCTTGTATTGGGTGAATATTTAATAAAAAAATAATTATAGTTGCTACGTGACCAAACCAGAATTTAGCTAAGAATGTATTAGATAGAAAAAGAAAAAAGATGGAGGCTTTCTTTAAATTTAACAATTACATTGTAACATTTCCGAGGAAAAATAACGTTGGTTTATAATCTACATGGAATTTAATTCAATAACATTCGAGATTTAACCCAATTAAAAACACAAGTGTCTAAAAATATTTTTTAAAATGTAAGCACATTTATAATCTACCATTCATCCGTGCGTTGAATATGGTGCCATATATGATCTGGTTTTCCTGCAGTACATTTTGAGATTCTTGAAAAAAATCAAAGAAATGTCTGTGATGCAACAGATCCTAAATTGGCATCTCGACTTCAGTTACTTTCTCACCATGCCGACGTAGTTTCATTCTGTCTTTTCTACAAATATTTTCATGGCGACTGTTCCGATGAGCTTTTTTTTCCCCTAATGCCTCGGCCGTATAAATTTAAGCATGTTACTAAGATTGGCAATTAGGTCTCACCATTTTAATGTTGAACTAGCAAGATACAATCGCCACTTCTGTTCGTACAGTTTCTTTTCTCATGCTTCCAACCTGTGGAAATCCCTTCCGATTTCTTGCTTCCCAGATAACTACAATCAAAAAACTTTAAACGCAACGTCAATCGTCGTTATCTGTGTTTCTCATCCTTGTTTCTTTGTTGTCCTTTTTTTTTTTTTTTACTTCTCTTCATTAAAGTTTTCGCATTCTCTTTCACTCCCTGTATCCCCACCGTGTTCTAGTGCCATTATCGCCTTGCTTGAGGTGAACAAATAAAAAAAAATGAAAAAGAAAAAAGTTTTTATGTCCATAAATGTTTTGCATTGGGCAAAGACAAATTTGGCAATGTGAGCATGTAACTCGAATCAACGCCTATATAAACGCATATCTGCAACGGAGGTTCAAATATGAGAAAGATATTTTCCAATCATGCCGGTAATTTTTTACTATTATATTCCTTTTCGGGCACCTCAGCGTGGTGTAATGGTTAGCAAGCTTGTCTTGCTAGATCAGTTACTATTGAAAAGTGAGTTCGATTCTCACTGGATGCCCCATACTTTCGGCCTTGTGCAACATCTAAGCAACACTTGGAAAGTCTCTGGGCACCACCAGGTGGTGTAATGGTTAGCAAGTTTGTCTCGCTGGAACAATTACGAATGGTTAGTGAGTTCGATCCTCACTAGGTACCCCAAACATTCGGCCTTGTGCCACATCTAAGCTACGCTTGGAAAATAACTAGGGCACCTCGAATTGGTGTAATGTTTAGCAAGCTTGTCTAGCTAAAACAATTACTAGTGAGTTCGATCCTCAGTGGGTGCCTCTTACTTTCGGCCTTGTGCAACATCCAAGCTACGCTTGGAAAATCACTATGTTCATTTTTTATCTATTGACGTAATGCGCATGATCAATTTCGCTCTTCCGTCATCGTCATTGGTCAGTTGACTACTTAAAAAGCATAAATTAATAATGGGGTGTTAGACGGATGTAATAGTAGAATAAAACTATTATTAAATTCTGTCTTTCTCTCTTTATTTATTTATTTATTTATTGCTGTTAATATTCTCTGTGGTTAGAAATTCATAACGTTTGCAAGATTAAAATGAATGTGGTGAAACGGGAACTTTTATTTCATTTGAAAATATGACAAATGCCTTTTTACATCAACATTACTTATCCAGGAGAAAGTTACTACAGCTCGAAGTAAACGCAAAATAAAAAAAAAATGTTCAAACCTGTACAGAAAATAGTCCTCACTCGTTTTCAATAGAGAAGGAGAAAGAAAACAATTAAAGCGCGAATGGACTTCCATAGAAAAAAAACAAAAAACATCGATCATAACAAATGCAGTTTTTAGGTCAGATGAATAGTAGAGTTACTCGGTAAACACAAAACGTTGAGTTAATTTATAAAGTATTTCACTTACCTGCAGATCCCGGAAATAATGTCAACATGATTTTGAATGAAAAGACAATAGCAATTCGATTAAATACTTCATACTTGTGTATAATATAACATATGTATTCTTTATCTATTTTGTAATGAGTTAACAGGCACGTTTTTTTTTTTTTATGGGTACATAAACAAAAAAAAACAGATATATTTTTAGCTTTTCTCTCTCTTTTTTATATATATATTTTAAAAACTTAATTTCGTGTTTTTAAAAATATTAATGTATTTTGTTCAGGAAGAAGCTCGATAAACATTGGAGCACATATACCATAATCCAGGTGTGACAAACTTTTGCAAGTAATTAGTCCGGCCATTGTATAAAGGTGGGGTAGATATCCCAGCATGCACCAACGTTAAGCAGGCACGTACTTGCTTCTCGTTTTCATTCATTCATTCATTCATGTTTTCTTTCTTTCATCTTTTTATGTCTTGCAGTATGTAACTGATCCCTGAAGTGTATAACTTGTAAAAGGATTATACTTAAAAAAAAACAAAAAACATTCGCATTTTATTTATTCTGAGGCTACTAAGTAATAAAATAAAATAAAAGTTTTCTTTTAAGAAACTCTTTAGACAAAATCCAAGTATAAATTCAATTCAATGCAACAGTTTATTTTTTCGATTTATTATTATTTTTTAAACTCTCAAAAATGCATTTATATGACGTCGCGATGATGGCTCTCCACAACATCCTATTTAGTGTAGCTCTTAGTAACATTTGTTTGTTTTTTTTACTATCCTTCGCACCTCCCGTTTCGGCATCGATTCACATAAATTCTCCAGGTAACTGATTCGCTTTGGCTGCTGTCTCTTTTACTTTCAGTATCTCCCCTGAGTGACAAATTCCCCAAACCACCCTTCCACATTATGTGTAAAAAAAAAAATGTCAGCTGCCTCTTTCAGATTTTGTTTAGAAATGTCTGTTTTGTTTCAATTTTCCTTAAAACTTCCTCTTTGCATATATTCTCTGTCCATGGCATTCTCAGCATCCTTCTGTAGAATCACATTTCTGATACCTCCCTTCTTTTTATCAGCTATGAAGAAATTGTCCAGTATTCACTGCCATATAGGAGGATTGATATTACCTCGCAGTTCAAAAGTCTTTAATTTGATTCCAACGGAAATTTCCTGTTCCTTAGTATTTTGCTTAATTTCTGGAAGGCACATTACGTATTCCAATTCGCCTTCAGATTTCGGTGTTACATTTCCTATTCTCTATTAAAACACTTATGTTGCTTATACAAAGTCCGACACAAGGATCTATTTGATCTGACAGGAAAACCCGTTTTATTTGGAAAGGATGTTTGAATAATCCAGAACTTTTTTTTACGGCCCTTGTAAAGGGATAGCCCTTTACAAGGGCCGGGGACACTTGAGGTAAACGGTTACGTTTGGAGGCCATTTGTGCGTAGAGGAGTGGGAGATAACAGTTAACCCTAGCTTTTAAAAGATTAAACAGTTTTTAATGATCGGGAAAACATCCTGTTGGGAGTCGCTCCCACAGAGCAGTGATTTGCGGAAAGAAGCTGTCCGAGTGGAACTTACTCCTAATATGGGTAGTTTGCTTCTATGTAGGTGGCATGGCGTGTTCTTGCTGTTAAGGTTTGCCTTAGCGGAACCAGGCAATGTAGTTCGCATGAGCGTTTTCCGTGGAAGTGGTGGTAGAGCAACGAGATGCTTGTCACATCCCGCCTTTGGGAGAGAGGTTGAAGGGTGGGGAATAATTCTTCACTCACAAGGGCTCAGAGACGTTTTGGGTTCAAGGCTGAAGAGTGGGGTCTGGACAGCTCTCGCCCAAATATGACAGCAGTACTCTCTTTTGGACCTGATCTGAGTGGTTTGCTACTATGTAAGTGGCATAGTTTGCTCTTGCTGTGAAGGTTTATGAGACTAGGTAGCTCGTCCGAGCATTTTCCTTAGCGGTAGAGCAACGAGATACTTGTCACATCCCGCCTATGGAAGAGAGGTTGAATGGTGGAAAATAATTCGTCACCCAAAAGGGCTCGGAGACGCTTTTGAACTCTATCTACGCTGGGTAGTGAGATCTGAGTATCTCCCACGACCCCATTTATGGCCTAATCTGACTTGTAAATAATGACAGCAGGGAAAGGCAAGTAATAACTGAAGCGGTACAGAAATCCGACCATTTTACACTGGGAGCAAGCTACCTGCATGTGGATAAAAAAATGAATTGAGTAGATAGACACAAACAGAAATAGGCATGAGACAAGGATGTATCTTCTCTCCAGATTTATTTAACCTCTACAGCGTGACAATACTAAGGGGTCTGGATGCCTTACCAGTATTTATTATCGATGGGCGTAAATATAAGATACGGAGATGACACTGCGTTGATTGTTGACTCAGGAAGAAAACTATTGAACTTTCTAAACAAGGAAGTAAAGGAAAGCGATAAAAAACACTAACCATCAAGTGCAAGAACACAGAAAGTATAGTAATCAGCAAGAGAAAAATCGATGATCTAAAATATGAATTGGAGAGGCCAATTTGTTTAGCTAGAAAGATCTTTAACAAAAATAAATACTTTCTGTTTTCTGATCATCGGTTCTGATAAGCTTAATTTAATTTATTGACGATCTTATCCTCAAATATCCAAACGCATTTTTCTTACATGCAGTTTTATTTTTTATTCTGACCTGACAAAGCCGAAGCCAACACACGCCGGCCAAACGCGTCGTTTATAAACGTTTGCGGTTTGTCCGAAGAGAATTGGCAGTTCAAATATTTTTCTATTAGCTTAATACTGAGCTTAGCTTTTAGCATGTATATTTTGCAACTGCAATGCGCGTTTGGATTTTGCTGTTTCATTATTGTGTGAATGAACGGCAGAACAGGTTACTGGGAATGATAGTAAAGCGACAAGCATTGAAAGTATTCAGTTCCGCTACTGTCTGGCCTTTGGGGAATATCCTTTAACGCATAAAGACCTACTGCAAAATATCTTCTTCGTCTATGTGTCGCGTCCCTTTAGGACCTGGTTGATCATAGCTCTCCAGAAACTCTAAAACATTTCTGCTCTCAGTAAAGTTTATCGTTCTGCCATCCATTTGCATAAGCCGGTTAGGTAGATAGCCCGCTGTCTCCCCACTACCAATTTTGCCTTCAACATATGAATATCATGTATGAGTATCAAGCATAATATACGTGGCGGGCTTGCGCAGGTTGATGGTGGAGCGTGGTCAGAGTTGGCAGAAACGCAGAACCTTCAGTATCTGTCTATATTTTTGAGATGACGTATTATGTACACTATTTACATTATTCGGACTATTGTCCTCATCTTTGTCGCCAAACCACCTGAAGAAGGCCGGAGCGTATAATGACCGAAACGTTGTAATAAATATAGCGACAACGATGAGGACAGTAGTCCGAATAATGTAAATAGTGAACACAGAACCTGTTGAGAGGCACAAGGGATAGCGGGATGTGAGGGCCCATGATCGCCTGCGTCCTGAAAGAACACGGCACATAGAAAGAAAAGTGAGTATCAAATGTTCCAATCACTCCTACATAAACGTTCCAGAAATTCCAGCTCTTTCTGCTTCTGAGTTTAAACGCTGTTTCTGTTTCTATTTTCATTAAGAGTGTAATAACTGTAAAAATAAAAATGATGTATTTTTGTCTGAATTTCAAGCATCACGTGTTATCATTATTTACACTATTCATAGTCAAACTATTGTCCTCGTCTTTGTTTTTGGCATAACAACGTTTCGGTCGTTGTGACCTCCAGCTTACCTCAGGTGTATATCGATCTGGATAACGTACAGGGTATTCTGAACTGAACCCTGTAACAGACATCTAATTATTCTAATACTACTTCCATGGAAGGTTCTCAGACGAACAACCTTCCTTCTTTGCATCAGTTCTAACCTTCACGGCTAGGACCCGCCATGCTACGCCCATTTTAGCGAACCACTCTGATTCCCTCCGTATTACATTGGGGAGAAGTAATTCGCACTCAAGCAGCTTCTTTCTGAAAACCGCTGCATCTGTAGAACCGATTCCAAAGGGGATGTTTTTCCCAATCACTACAATCTTAACTTTTTCAAGTCTACGGTTAACCGTTATCTTCCACACCTATCAGCATAAACTCTACCTCTTTAATTTGTCATTTCACCCCATGCAAGACAATAAAGCCATTAGGACGCAACTGAGTGTTAAAGAATACGAGAAAAACTGCTATTAACAAGAGAGGACAATAAAAGAAGCCAGAAGATAACAATTAACATTACAAAGTTGACTCGGAAGCAAGAAGCCGGAAGTGAGTTCCACAAGAGAGAAATGCGAAACAAAAGACTGTTAGCATAGAACTTCCGGTTCCATTTAGCCATTTAAACTGTAAGATGATGAGGCATTGCCGTTAATCTAGTACTGCGCTTAAATTCATAAAGTTTATGTACCATAGCGGAAAGTTTAACATAAAAATATTTATAGAAAAGGCGAAGGAAAGCTATTTTACGGCGGTGGGAAAGGGACTGAAGTCGAGATGCCAAGTCAGGAGCAATGACATTGCAAATTCTTTTTTGGATCTGATCCAGAATCTCTAAATTACTCCGTAACCCTCTACATCGAGTGGCTTCCGGGGCTTGTACAGGGTGAACGTTACGGCAAAATATATAGCTTTCCACATATAACCTATTAATTGTTATATTTTATATTGTGAAAATAAAAAAAAAAATACTTTAATAAGATTTTTACTTGTCCCCTGCAAAAATGGGACGGTGGGTATTAATAGGTTAAGCGTGGGTCAATATGGGGATTCAAAATGACGGTTCTGGGAAACAACAAAAAAAAAAAAAAACAGCAAAAAATGTAAGTAAATCGCTGTCTATCGTTCCGTAGATCTTCGATGTTTCTGCATTTTTAAGCGGGAAGATTCGTTCGTTCGAGTGATAGCATGGTACCAAAGGAGGATTAAATTTTCAAGTTTTTTAGTCCTCTCAAAAACGGCCAATCCTACAATTATTTTCGATATTTTTGGGTGTAATGTGAGATATCCAAGGAAAGAAAAAAGGAACATGCCAGTGGAGGATTATAAAAAAAAAAATAAATAAAATGAAATAAAAAAACGAAAATTCGAGTATCTATAAGTCTACCATGCTTGGAATATTGCTACTATATATGGCCCGGTGGGCCTGCTATTTAACTAGAACTCCTTGATAAAATCCAAAGAAGAATCAGCAATATTATTGGTCTTGATCTAGCAGCTCGGCTTCAGTCACTTTCCCGACGACGTAAGGTTGACTCTCTATGTATTTTCTGTAAATACTTTCATGGTAATTGTTTGGATGAGCTCTCCGCTAAGGGATATGTGCCTTTTCCCCATTCCCCCTTTTGACCTTGTGCCACATTTCTGTAAATAGCTGAATAAATATCTCTCTTCGCTAAGGGATCTACACTTTTTGAATTTAAGCGCAGTAAAAGAGTGGCGTCGAGATCTCAAGCTGGCTAGATGTAGCCCTAACTTCTATGCTAACAGTTTTTTTTTCTCGCATTTATCTCTTGTGGAACTCCTTTCTAGCTGCATGCTTTCCAGCTACCGTTAATCTGTAAAAATTTAAATACAATGGCAATCGCTATCTAATTGTAAAATAACAATAATAAACAGCACTTACCGACGTAAGGGTCCCAGCTAGCGTCCAGCTGGCAGACAAAAATAAAGCAGGTTGTAACTCAATACAAACCCTGCAAACTAACTGATGAATCAAGCTGGTATTTATACAGAAATACCTCCACTCATGTACCAGCAGCCAATCACAGCGCAATCAATGGACTATCCCACTTTAGCACAATGAGATGCTCCATGGCACCATAAATAGCTCTCTTAAGGTTGAGTTATTATTCACTCAGCTTGCTCCACAACTGAGTGTTTATCTCGACCATGTGATTTTTCTACACTAATGTCCTCCCGATTTCTCATGTTTCTGTTCCTAATTCTTCCACACACTGTAATCCATTGTATCTTAGTGGCTTTACTTCCTTGAAAGGGGTATTACCGATTAAAAAACAATTCCAGCATTATACTGGAGATTTGGTGATCCTGTTTCACGGCGGACTATAATTCAAGGAACGGTGGCTACACTGAAATGATAAATGTATATCTAATTTACTTGCGTGATAGCATATTTTTCTTTTAGCCTGAGTCCAAGAAACTTGCGTTATCTCTTACTGTATTTACATTGTAAACGTTTTGTCTATAACTTTGAAACTTCAATAATATACATAATATTATTTCAAAAACAGACTTCGTCTCCGCATGCATAGTGTCGTGAATATAAACGTTTAGCCGATAATGGAAAGAAAACACGACTACAAGGGATTGGCCGAAACGTTGTATTGGCCACAGCAGGCATAAGAAGAAGAGACTCACTTGTCCAAACATTGGGGCAACTCACTGCATTTTCAATTTGTCGATACGGTCAGGGTAACCTCTTGTCGTTACGTTAGGTCTCTGCCCGTTGAACAAAACAGAAAATATACATTCCATTATATGTGTTATTGCCAGGACTGGAGAAATATTTTACTTACCAAGTGTGTGGAAGATTATGAAACAGAAACATCGGAAAGAAGCAAGAACATAAGGAAACATATCAGGAGGACAGTAGATAGCGATTGATATTGCATTTAACCTTTCGCAGATCAAAGCTGACTAGCAAGAATGATACCGAGAGAGGGAGAGGGAGAGAGAGAGAGAGTGAGAGAGAGAGAGTTCCACAAGTGCGAAAAAAGAAATGTTAGCATAGAATTTACGGCTACACCTAACCGACTCAACTGTAAATTAAAGAAAAATCCTTGCCAGTCTAGTGCTGCACTTAAGTTCAAAGAGTTTAATTACCGTTGCGAAGAGCAGTATTCATTCTGTTAAATACACAGAAATGTGGCACAAGGCCGAAGGGGGGATTAGGGAAAGGACGGTCTTCTTCTGTCTTAACGATAACTTAACTAGTCACAAACACTGACCCAATCATGCAAACAATATTCCTTACACCAAAGCAACTCATTCTTACGTACCTTTCTTACTACATCCACTATAATACCTCAGTGTCTCTATGAAAAGGCTAACTAGTTTCCATATTTACAATTTATTTTCTGTGGGGGGAGGGGAATAAAACAACAATTCTAAAAACTAACCCCATACCGTAACGAAGAGCTCATCTGAACAATTATCACGAAAGTATTTATAAAATCTTTATAGGCAATCTTACAGCTGTAGGAAAGTGACTGAACCGAGATGCCAGAACAGAGTCAATAATATTACTAATTCTTTTTTATTTTCAGTTGTATCCTTTCATATTCACAGACAAGGTTTTTGGCAGAGAGAAAATCGCCGTGTTCATATATATTATTTTATTCCGAGTACTTTCGACATAGCACAGTATCATCATCAGAGTGTAGTTTAGTTCAAGATTAAATACTATCGTGTTCATCATTTTCAAAGACAAAATTGCTGTGTTCATCTAAAAGTTAAATTGTTTTACTTATGAAGTCAAGAACGCTGGGTCTGTATGTGATCGCTTGACACAGCTTCAGGGGAGGTAACTAAATATAGGGAGTCGAGAGATTTTAAGAAATAAGTATTAAAACTATTATTGCATTATATTTTAAACTATCTCTTGTACACATTTTCAAACATTTGTGCAGTATTCATAATTAATGCTATTAAGGTTTGGTTTCAATTTTCTAATACAGATAGCTTCGAGAAATTTTAATTTATGTTGATTATTTTGATGAAAAAGTACAGATGTATTTAGATGTCTTTTCAACAATAATTTTTCTGAATGGCGAATGCAAACTTCAATAAAACATGTCTCAATGAAAATATGCTGCCAAAATATATGCTATATATATATATATATATATATATATATATATATATATATATGTAACTATACTAGTTTCGAAAAACCTTCGAATTTTTGATTTGTTAATAATCAAATCTATCTGGAAGGAAAAAAAGGTTTTAAAAAAAAGAAAGAGCTAGAAACATGAAAGTCTGTCAAAAAAAAAAATCGCACAGATGCAGGTTTGAAGCCCAAAGAAAAAAAACCCGACACGAGTAAACAACTAACTAACAAAAGAGCTCAATACAACCATAGAGCAGATCTAGATAAACCTAGTGAGTCAGACAAACCTACCCAGGTTTCACCTAAGCGGATCGTCAGGGAAAGGTGATATAAAAATAAAATATATGTATAATAGCTGGCCACTCGTATTCGAGGACACCCGTCTACTAGCCAATCCCTATTGCAGACTCTCACTCAGGCACATTAGTGCTTGTTCAACACCCACAGAACCAACCTGTGGTTCATACTGCAACTATACGGATTTTTGATCATTCTAAATAACACGCTAACTGTACATTATTTGGACTATTGTCCTCATTTTTGTCGCCATATTTATTACAACGTTTCGGCCGTTGTACGCTCCGGCCTTCTTCAGGTGGTTGGAATGTCAAACTGAATCCTTTATTTCGCTCACTGGGGTAGACTGTTCTAGTTCCATGTTTTAATGTATGTCAGTTATCAGTTATCTCCTGTTAATTCCCCTCTGAATGTTCTCCACTGCCTTATCCGAGTATTGAACTCACGCTCTTTTATTCCTGTCACTGGATCTAACTAACGACTTTATCCACTGTGTCATGTGTCCTCGGCCACGCGCCCTTGCATACATAGTAGACTACAATGTCCTATTGTGCTTTTGTACTATCTATTAGTAACGGTACTTCGAAAAGTTTCTTCATAAAGAGCATACCATAATGAAAGTTGGCCCATACCTCATAAAAAACGAAGTTTTATCGCCAAAATGTTTATGTTATTATTAAGAGAAAAGACCAAAATATTTTTAATTATCATAACGCACGTTCGAAATCTTGGGTCAGAGGCTAGGCCAAAGTTTACTATGACGAAATTTAAAGTCATTTTTACGGTAAAATAAAAACAAAAAACAAAACGAATAGTTTGGGAAATTCTTGTAAAAATCCAATAATTGTTGAATTTAAAAGAAATTTTCAGCACTTATTCACAAATGAATAGAATTATTTTTGAAATTTTTTTTAGAAAATCTCGCTAAAAAATATTTTTTGTATCTGTTACACCCAATTACTTAATTTTATAAAATTACGAAAAATTAAAATTCCAGGGTTTTCATATTTATATTAGTTAAAAGCAAGACTACTTGGAAGGTTTATTTCATCAATTAGTTTTTGTTAAACAGAAGCACCATTTAACAAAAATCATCGATTAAATCATCAATTAAATCATCAATTAGTTTTTGTTAAACAGAAGCACCATTTACCAAATCATCAATTAAATCATCAATTAAATCATCAATTAAATCATCAATTAAATCATCAATTAGTCTTTGTTAAACAGAAGCACCATTTACCAAATCATCAATTAAATCATCAATTAAATCATCAATTAAATCATCAATTAAATCATCAATTAGTCTTTGTTAAACAGAAGCACCATTTACCAAATCATCAATTAAATCATCAATTAAATCATCAATTAAATCATCAATTAAATCATCAATTAGTCTTTGTTAAACAGAAGCACCATTTACCAAATCATCAATTAAATCATCAATTAAATCTTCAATTAAATGATCAATTAGTTTTTGTTAAACAGAAGCACCATTTACAAAATCATCAATTAAATCATCAATTAAATCATCAATTAGTTTTAGTTAAACAGAAGCAACATTTACCAAAAATCTGCTCTGAATCGTAAAATAAAAAAAATGCGATAAAACTATGACATTATTTAATTAGAAAAGCTTTTAATTGATTTTATAAATAAATGCATTAAAGACACTATCGTCTTAAGAAAAAAAATCGATGTATAATTAATTTTTTCAAGAATTGTTTACATTTTTTAAAATTTTAATTCGAACCAATTCTTAAGTTTTTAAATCATTCAAAATACTGTATTAATTCCATCGTTGTCGGTGATCTGATTAAGTGAAAGCTATATTTGCTAATCATAAATTGAAAAGTTTAATACGAATCATCAAACACCAATATTTTTTTTAACAATTTTGAATTTTTATGCGTGTCAATTTCTATAAAGACGGGCGACATTATCAGAAAATAAAATCGATAACAAATTTAAAGCTGAAATTTCTAAAATTCAACAGAAAATATTACATTACGGAGAATATTTTCATAAAATTATTAAGTACTTAAAAATTATATAAATATATAAAAAAAAAAGTAATCACGTCATTTTTTTCAATTATGTTTTACAGATAAAATCTCCGTAGAACAGGATTGGATTTGTAATCAGCTTGTCAAACGTCAACACAGCTAATGTCAGGTTATTGAACTTCTGTAATTTATTCCAGCGATATTTTAAACTTACAGTAAATAATATTTGTTTCATATCACTTTAATTATACTTTAAATCAGTTAATATTTTAAAATAATGTTTCATAAAAAATATATTGGGATTTTTTTTTATAAAGAGAATTAATATTGCGATGAAAGACGATTAAAAAAAGGGCGCTAATCAGCTATTTTATCATTCCTTCCAGTCAATGTAAATCAAGTTTTGAATTACAGCAAAATATTTAGCTTATTGGACATATTAAATTTAATCTATCAGCTTGAAATTATAAAAGCTTCAAGAAAGATTTTTTCATTTTTTTAAAATTCATTTTAAACCTTAGCTATCGCGTTTTTTTTTTGTGTCGCTCCTTTCATTAATGCCTATATTGTATAGTAAACTATTAAAAAATATCAACCAATTATTAAAATTTAAAATAAATAAATAAAATATTCAGTTAAAATATTTCGTATTTACATTTGCTATCTACTCTCAGTAATATGTGCAGTCAGTACATACACATTATAATTATAACAAAATATAAATTTTTCCACAAAAAAAATAATTTTATCGTGTTTTTCCATATTTTTTGAAAATTTTATTTATTTGTTATGAAAATTAAATGATTAGTTATGAATGGGCCCCTTCTGTTGCCTGGCAACCAATATTTTTAGACCCAATCCGCCACTGGTGACAAACTTTGTTTCTGCACATTATAAAAAGAAATGTATGAAACAGCCAAGGAAGTTAATTTTGTGCTGTCATTTCAGCTCTCATGAAAAATGTTCTTTTCAATTGATACGCATACCAACCGACTTCTCCCCACTAAACAAGCAGAAATTCGTTTAAAATACCTGTTGGTAGAAACCGGAGGTCAGGATGAGGTCACTCTTGTAAAAGTATATATAATTTGCCCGCCTGCAGGCAACGTCTAACAGCCACAAGGTCAAGGTAGGGAAATAGGTTGGTTGAGATGAACACATTGTTGTAAGGGAAGAAGGCTGTACATATGTTTCAGTATCTTAAAGTGGTGTCGAGGATTGTGGGCTTTCTGTGTGAAAAGTCTTGCTGTGTTCAATCAAACTGACCCATTTTTTGAAAGCAAGTAGCTGCTTTCCCTAAAGCAGTTTTAGTAGATGGCTAATCGTCCGGTCAGAGCGTGTGTTTACGGGATCGAGAGGTATAAACAGGTATGAAGTGATTTGAACAGGTTTAAGTAGATATTTCTTGGTTGGCTATGATCGATAAAATAAAACACTATCTCATAAGGATAAACATAATGTGAATAGAATTTTTATGCGGATATGTGAGAAAGATAAGTTAACGTTTAACACTAGTCTTGAACAAAAACAAGAGTATACTGATCGTGAAAACCTCCTCTTGTGGGTTTGTAGGGAGATTATTATTATTATTATTATTATTATTATTATTATTATTATTAAAATAAAATATAAAATAATAATAAGGAAAATCATAAATAAAAAAATAAAACAGTGACATTAAAAATTTGTATAAAATAAATTAAATAAAGAATAAATATAATCAAATTTTCCCAGCATGCAACAAAAACTGTTCCTGCCGGAAATACGGACATCACGCCAAAAGACGTTGAATTCCCTTTCTTCCCTACGAACCCTCGGACAGTCCACACGGTCTACTTCTCTCTCTGTGATAGGATGTGTAATAATAGCGAATGACTTCTCCCGTTTATCAAATGCAACCATAAAACAACTTGTAGCCAAAAAAAAAAAAAAAAAAAAATACACTCACAGGTACACATGAAAAAGTGTGTTTTTATTTTCCGTGAACACGTGAACCAAATCAGGTGGAGTTACTCACAACATTGTAGCAGAAATATTCTCGTGTTCACTGGAAATAAAAACATCTTCACAGGAAATAAAACATACACATGATGGGTCTTAGCCGTGAAGGTTAAGTTCTAACCTTTGTGGCTAAGACCAGTCATGTGTCTGTGGAACTAAAGAATTAAGTTTACTGGAGCAGTTTCCATGGAAATAACGATAAAGCAGTGAGAGGCTTACTACGTTTCGTCTATGAGAAATGGGCTTGTTTTAGGGTGGAAAATAATTTGTCACCCACAAGGATGAAGAGACGCTTTTGAACGCTATCGAAACTGAAAAGTGAAAACTGTCTAGCTCCTATTCATATATGGCAGCAGTACCCTATCCTGATCTGGATCTTGTAAACGTAGAGGATAGCAGTTCTAAGACTAAGAGGGATCTAAAATATTCTTAAGGCCAACAAAGCTGGCTTTAAGAATATTTTAGATCCCTCTTAAATTTAAAAATGTTCAAAACTTAACGATATATATATATTTTTATTTTTGTTTATAAAAACTTGAGACAAAATAAAATATTTACATTTACTTTGGTAAAGTCCATCAGGGCACGAAACTCGTTGGTAAAGAATTTCTCTTTTGTCTTTATTTTTACAACACACAAAAACACGCGCGTGCGCACATACACACAAACACACGCACACACATATATACAAGTAAAATGAAATCGAATAAAGTAAATTTCCAAAGTTTAATTTAAAAGAGATGCTCAATATTACATCGAAAACATGTCACAATCGCTACACAATTGCAATCGTGTTTCGATGTGTATCGTCTGATGAGATGCATTTTATACGCTTCGAAACGCGACTGCAGTTGTGTAGCGATTTTGACATGTTTTCGATGCAATCTTAATATATATATATATATATATATATATATATATATATATATATATAAAACTTTAAACGTTATATTATTTAGTCGATACCTAAATTTGAGTATTCGCTCCGTTTATTTTAAACTGTATTTATTTCATATATCGTCCTGATTATTCGAGAAATCTCGTTGACAGAATATGCGTTCTCTGGCAGGATTCGAAACTGCGAACCACCTTGCAAGATAAATTGTCGTTAGATCCGACGTGCTTTAGGCCGTCTCGGCTACGAAGAGCGCTGTTATTTAAGCAATATTGTCTACTGTCTAAAGAACATCTTTCTCGTTTTTAGATTCACGAAATTTATAACTGCTCAGTTTCCCGCCCGCAACGCAAGTAAAGCTTTTTCCAAAGAAATAGTGGGGTTTTATTTATTAATCTGATACGTTTTTATCACTTTAAGCGTTATTCAAACAAGTTTATTAATGTTAACTGACAAATAATCTTTATTATGCTTGAAAATTTATTAAAATAGTTCTTTACAGTAACTGTGTCTTGATGCTGATGATGTAACTAAACTTTTCTTCGCTTTCCGTTAGTTCTTGTAAAGTTTCTGAGCTTAATTGACTGGTTCATTTTCTATGGGTTATCAAGTCTTTGCAGGTTATTTAAAGCCATAAAATATTTTTAGATTGTAAGATTTTTTGTGAGGGGAGATAATAAATGGTTTAGTGATCCAAATATATATATATATATATATATATATATATATATATATATATATATATATATATATATATCGGGTGTAACAGTAAAATTGACCAAATCTTTTAACAGCATGTGATAATTGTGCATCCAACAAAAATGTTAGTATGTAAAAAAAATCACTAAACTATTTCTTTATTTCCTTCAGGTTTTTCAGATAGCCATTTGTCGTAATAATCTCTGAAAAAGCCTTTGATTTATTTAGCGAGAAAGAGAACATGTTAAAATCGTTTTGTGTCAGCCCCACCATATCTTTCCAACTAAGCAATGGTGAGAGTTAAAAGATCATTGAGGTCTTCAGTAATGGTACTAACATTCATACTCTGGATTCCATTTTCAAAGTCCAGTCAAGAGCCAAGAGGAGAACGATGAATAAGTTTAAAAAAGAGGGGACTCTAGACAGGGAAAAAGATCAGGAGATCACAACAGCAAGAGGGATCATCATTTCAACTTAGAGATAAATACCTTCGTATTGTTCAAAGTAGAGTCCAATAGTGTTATGAAAAACTCGAAGAATTCCAGTATGATATCATGAATTTTTTTCTAAGATACAATCGTTCAAATCTTATTCTAAAAATCGGACAATTTTACTGTTACACTATTTGGACAATTTTGTTGTTACACGATTTAAACAATTTTGCTGTTACACGGTATGGACAATTTTGCTGTTACACCCTGTATGTATATATATACAGGGAGACTGAAAAGTAACTCTCTATTTTAAAATACTTAAAATTTATTTAACTATAATTTTTACAAGAAATGGATATGAAAATAAAGTGTTTATCATGATGTTTTATTTAAAAGTCGATATGGACACCAGATTTCGCTATCGGTTTGCTAATGAAAGGTGTACGTTATTTTTTCACTCTCCGATTTTTCTTGATTTTATTCTACATTATGTAATACATCATATTTATTATAAAACCCAGGTTGTGTGTGTGTCTGTTCGTTTATATGTTGGATCGGATTTCCTACACTTTTCAACCGATTTCAACAAAACTTCACAGGACTACGTACAATTACCTTGCGGTGGTTCTGACAGCCCCAAAAATTGGAAAAACATAATTGTTTTTGCCCGAAAACAATTTGAAAACACGATTAAGAGGCATCGCTGTCGCGAGAATGAAAGGGGGACAACTCATATCGAGTTATACTTATTATAAAACCCAGGTTGTGTGTGTGTGTGCGTGTGTGTGTGTGTGTGTGTGTTCGTTTATATATGGGATCGGATTTCCTACATTTTTCAACCGATTTCAACAAAACTACACTTTTTTTGGTATAGTGTTTCTTTTTTCTTTATTTTTACATTCAGAATGCTTTAAAAATTCCATTTACAAGACAATTGTTTATAATACAATTCTATTCAATCGGTATACTCATAACGATTTAAAACAATGTTTTTGTTTGAGTTTCGGTTTGACCAATTCGTAAAAAAAAAAAAGAAAAAGAAAAGAAAAACTAATTAGGACATGCGTGTTCGTCAACCTTAAAAAATAATCTTTGTCAATTTTATTTTTCAGTCTTTATGATGGTCGATACTTGATCTATCTCTTACTGTTACATCTCCGGGCAACGCCGGGCTCTATTGCTAGTATTTAATAAAATATGAATCTGTTGTGTATTTGCTTTTGTTTTGTGTCAGTTTCTTGAAAATCACATTTGATATGCGTCATGGCCATTTTCCTGATCTTTTCCCTGGTGTCAAGGTACGGTGCGACACCTCTCATTAGCATTATATCTACAGCTTCTATGATATTCGACCGATCAGGATATGCAAATAAGGACACATGGCACAGTGGATAAACGCGTTGATTAGATTCAGTGGCAGGAACCAAAGAGTGTGAGTTCAATACCCGGTTAAGGTAGTGGATAACTTTCAGAGGGAAATTAACAGGAGATAACTGACAACTGACATCCATTAGACATGGCACGTGGAACTAGAACAGTCTACCCCAGTGAGCGGAATAAAGGGTTAAGTTCGACAGTCCAACCACTTGAAGAAGGCCGAAGCGTACAACGGCCGAAACGTGTAATGAATATGGCGACAAAGATGAGGACAATAGTCCGAATAATGTAAATAGTGTGCTTCTATGGTATTCGACCGATCGTGATATGCATAAAACTCTATCGAAAGACGCAGAAAGGTCTGAAGAAAAGAGAAGAAGAAAGCGAAAGAGGAAGGAAGAAAGAGAGAAAGAAAAAGAAAGTGAAAGTGAAAGTGAAAGAGTAAAAAGAGAAAGAGAGAGAGGGAGAGTAAACGAGATAATCATATGACTGAGATTGTTGGATAGAGCGTTACATAAAGAAATGCATTTGTTTTTTTTTTTCTTTTATAGAACATTTGATTTGAGAGTTCTGGTAATTTAGAGTTCTACGAAATAGACATATTACGCATGTGACAATCAATCTTGATAGCACTAATCATTTCATGTTTTCTGGTAATTCTTTTGTGAATTTCTGAAACGAAAGGCTAATTTTATGCATTGGTTTATTAAAAACAATTTGCTTCACCCCTATTGGTTTTACGCTGATGTTTCGGACAACACCCGGTTTCAAATCTTAAGACGCTGCCAACGAACCTCTTATTCTACGGAGGTTGTAAGTCCATGGTTATGTTTAGTAGAGATTAATCAGAAAGCATAATCGACAAATACATGTTCTGAAGTTACTCAACTAACCCTAACCCTAACCCTAACCCTAACCCTAGCCCTAGCCCTAACCCTAACCCTAACCCTAACCCTAACCCTGACACCGTACAACCGGTATCGGAATGTGAATAGTATATCTCTGTTCATCAAATCATAGCCTCTTCCTCACATTACTATATGTGTATAGAACGTAGAAGGTAAATGCTGAAGTATGGCGATTAAATAGGTGGAACGTTGTGGCAAAGCATCAAATATCCTTCGATTATTACGACAGATTTCTACTGGATAACACAGGAATATCTGGGAAGCGACACCTACCTCAGGTTGGGGAAAATATCATTATCGACTTTGAGATGTATTCATAAATTTATGGATATGCTAGGGAAAGAAACACTGCATGGGTGTTGTAGACACGAACACTGTCATGTAATAGATTTCGGTGGAAAACGCTAACTACTGAAATAAATCATTTGGCTCGGGATAAGCTGGATATAAACAAAAGTGTTACCAGTGTAGGCTGCTATCAGAGCACATCAAAAAGCCGTAATTCGAGTGAAACAGCGCAATCAGGCTTGGCCGATCATGTATGGAGGGAAAAGGGTTGGAGTATATCGTCACAGCTATTAGCACCTCGCCAGCTTTAATTTGCATATTTGGTTGGTTAGGCAATAGACAATAGGCAATGACCTTAACAAAAAAGATTGTATTGAAAAATATTTTTTTTTATTTTATAATAAAAATAAATCTTTATTTTTCAACACAATCCCTTTGGTCAACGCATGTAACTTAGTTGTGAAACATGATCACATAGATCGAACACTAGAATAAATAACATGCGGTTAAGAATCCATTTTTTTTTCATTTCTGCTAGGGCTTTACATTCTCCTGTCCAGATGCGGCAACGTTGAGCCTTTTTTTTTGCAGTAGTAGACATATAAATGCCTCGTAAATTGTAATGAATGACTGTTTGGCGACTTTGGCTCTTTTTGAGGCATGTCCAACTTAGTAGCTGCGACCACATTCATCATACGTCAGATCGAGTTTTCTAGCAACATTTTCAAGGACATTAACATCAAGAACTTGCGAATATCTCTCCTGAGATGATCATGTGCAACACGATTTCGTTCAGAGCCTCACTTATAATTGTACGCTGCTTTGCACAGATACATACATAGAGACGTGTGTGTACGCGCGCAAAAATATCGATAGAGGTTAACTTTTCTTCATGAGCATTATGATATAGTATATATCAAATTTAGCTTAGCAACGCAAAATGTAATGGCGTAAGATATTGTTAAGCCAACTTTTCAATATTTGCACCTAACTGGCTATCTTAAAATTAAACCTTCGTGCAACTAAGCTACAAGCGCTGACCCCTTACATACGGTACGAGTTGACGACATTACCGCTATGAAAAAGAAATCTTTTCTTTCGTTTGCCGGATGTGGCATTACTCATAAGACATGTAGGTAGGTTAGTAGATAGGTATGGGTGTAAAAAAAAACAAAAAAAAAAAACGGTAAAAAACGGCGTTGGACACAGAGAAATAAATAGACTTACCTTAGAACCGCGAATGACTTTTTACACTTTCACCGGTATTCGTTCGGATGAACATAAAATAAAAAAGTTTACACATCTTGAATGATTATAACTCATGCATATTTAAATAGATAAGTTACGGCTTTAAATTTTGCTCTGTTAAAATGCAGATGCTTGGCAAGAAATGCAAACAACGGATTATGTTCATAAAATTACTCCAGGCGAATGACGCGCGTGTCTAACTTATTGTTACGCACCTGTTGATAAATGAAGAAAACCCTTTAATAATATGTCTAACACCTGGCTTCCTTACTGCTGTTCAGTGTAAGTCTCTTTGTTCCTTAGGATGTACTAGTTTTTTTTTTATCTTAAGTCATAAAAAAACGTTATTTTTTTAAAATTTCTTTATTTAAAAAAACTGTCGTTATTTTCGTCCTTTCCTTTGGCTTTCTATCATTCCTTTTCACTGCTTCTTGTTCTGTCTATATTTCCATCTTTAAATATAAAATTACGTTCTGTCTCAGAGTGAGTTCGATCCTCACTGGGTTCTCCACACTTCCGGCCTTGTTCCACATCTAAGCTACGCACAGAAAATCCCTTTGGGCACTTCAATGAAGTGTAATGCTTAACAAGCTTCTTTCGACCGATCAGTTACAACTGAGTAGTGAGTTCGAACCTAACTGGGTGCGCCATAAGTTTGACCTTGTGCCACATCTGAGCTACGCATAGAAAATCCCTTTGGGCACTTCAATGAAGTGTAATGGTTAACAAGCTTCTTTCACCCGATCAGTTACGACTGAGTAGTGAGTTCGAACCTAACTGGGTGTTCCATACTTATGACCTTGTGCCACATCTAAGCTACGCATGGAAAATCCTTTTAGTCACTGCAGTGTAGTGTAATGGTTAACAAGCTTCTCTCGCCCGATCAATTACGACTGAGTAGTGAGTTCGATCCACACTGGGTGCTCCACACCTTCGGCTTTGTGCCACATCTAAGCTACGCATAGAAAATGATTGGATGCATCGACATGGTCTAATGGATAGCAAGCTTGTCTCTCACTAGATTAATGACAACTGAGCAGTGAGTTCGATCCACGCTGGTGCTCCTTAATCTCGGCCTTGTGCCACAGTTGAACTGTGCTTAGTAAATCACTACTGTGGATTTCGACAAGATGTAATGGTTAGAAAGCTTATCTCGCTAGATTAATTATGACTGAGTGGTAAGTTCAATCCTCACTGTGTGCAATATACTTACGGCCTTGTGCCACACTTAAGCTTTGTGTCAGTATGGCCGTCTTTTAAAAACAAGTGAAAGGATTACAGACACTAACCCGAACTGATTTCACCCTCTCCCCTACTTGTAGAAATGGACTCGACCGGATGACGTATGCGTAACGTAATAGGTAATGTACCTGTTGTAAAACATGTTCATATCTATTTTTGCGTGTTTGCAATGAACGTGAAACAGATACGGCCACAGAATGTTTTTCTACGGCTGTTCACTCACTACATGGCCCAAGAGCCTCTCAATTAGAAGGTTACTGAATAAAGTTGCTGCAAGTGCATATCATGAGGATATAACGGTTGACCCTAGACGTTAAGATTGTAAGGATCAGGGAAGTATCATCTTAGGTGTCTGATCTATAAATGAACAATTCTCGGGAAGAAAGTGGATCACCGGAAGTGGAAATGAGGATGAACTGACACTCTGTGCGTGGCTTGGCGATCGTAGCTGTGATAGGATCAAAATGTAGAACTAAGTAATGTAACTCGATTGATTATTTGCCATGGAAACAGCGATAGAGTCCAAACTTGCGGCGTTTTGTTTGCTTGGGAAATTATTCATCACTCACAAGGACACGTGAATGCTTTTAAAGTTTTGGTAAATCTGGAAACTGGATTATAATTTTCCCTTTATTTTCCTATGTTAAGTAATTGGTTGATATTTTTAAATAGTTTACTCGAGACAATCTTCACATTAACAGATAGTTCAAAAGCACAATTGCTTGCTGTCCACTATATCAATAACAACCGTTTGTGTTCACTCGATGATTATACGAATCCGACAATAATTGCTTCTATATCTAATTTATCTAACATTTCCTTTCTACTGGATAGCAATATATCAACCAGTTACGTGCCATGCATGATACACGCGTAAGCGATCATATATATTTCGATACGTGACTGACGAGGCAAATTTTTTTCCCGTAGTAGGTTGTCATTTCCTTCCGCGATAGATTAGTTGCCATCCAAAGCTACAGAATCCGGTGTATTCTGCTATTTGTCCATAACTGGGGTGGGGAGAAGAAAAGGATTCAAACCTTTCTCAAGGGTATTAACACGTAAGTTAAGTGAATGTAATGGATTCGACTGGAATTCGAACTCGGCTCTCCGATTCCGAGTCGCTATCCATTACTCCACTGTTCTTAACCTTGTATCTATGATCTTTAACTTTATAAATGTCTTCTCACATTGAACTTGAGTCACTGATTGTGTGCAATTCGTTATTATTATTAATTTTTATTTCTAAAACAATTGTCTGTGTTTGATTATTTATTGCATTTTTATTTGATATAGGGGACCTAATCTATCAGGGGTTTATTTGCTATCGGGCAAGGTGACACCCGCCACTGGCTGTAATGTAATGAAAGGAAAACTCCTGCTTTACATTTAGAGATTCGTGATAAAATCCCAAGAAGTATTTGTAATGTTATTGGTCGTGACCTGGCATCTCGGCTTCTGCCACTTTCTGTACGCTTTATATAAACTCTCCTATGGTAATTGTTCTGATAAATGATACCGAGACTTTATGAATTTAAGCGCAATACTAGATTATCGACAAGAGTTCATCATTTTGCAGTCAAAATGGCTAGATGCAGCCGTAAGTACTATGATAGCATTTTCTTCTGTCGTACTTCTCGCTTGTGGAACTGTTTTCCTGATTCTTGTTTTCCAGTTAAGCTTGATCTTCAACGATTGAAATTCAGTGTCAATTGTTATCTTCTGTCTTCTTAATTCCTGTCCTTTCATTGTTCTTACTCCTTAAGAATTTCTTTCTTTTTTTCTTATATTCTATTACATTCAGTATCCCCTTACGTCTTACTGAATTTGCTGCCTTGCATGGAGTTAAATGATAAATGAAAATCTTTAGCGAGGACAGAGAAAGCAGGTGTTTCGAAAGTATCAAATGTTTTCTTTTTAATTCTGAAGCAAAGGTAGCCAACATATCCAAGGAATATAAGAATTCCGGATAGATATGATCATCAGGTAAAAATACCTGGCACCCTAAAGTGGCGTCAAAATGAGCTGACAAGGATATGCGGAGCCTACCCCATCAGGTTACAGATTTCAATGCGTCTTAGTCAGTTGTTCAAACTGAATAATTTTTTTTTGCACTAATGTTCACCCCTTGAGACAAGGCGCAAGAGTCCCTCATGGTAGAGGGTTAGTGAAGGATGTTGCTGTATGTTAAGAATAATAATAAGAGGTAAGAAGCACAGGTTTTTACACTGTTTTCATTCGGACTGTTATCCTCATCTTTGTTTTTGTTATCAGAACTTTTCGACTGCTGTTTCCGCCGGTCTTCCTCAGGTGTATATTGATCCGGGTAACGTACACGGAATTGCAGACTGAACCTTTTATTTAAATCTAAAGAATGGCTGAAACTTTGTGATAGCAAAAGCAAAGCTAAATGCAACAGTTCGAAAGCAAACGAGAAGTACGAGAATAGAAAATATTAGAATAGAAGTGACGGTTGCATCTCGCCAGTTCAACAGTAAAACGGTGAGACCTAATTGCCAATCTAGTAGCAAGTTTAAATTCATAACTGCTCATCCCAGAAATTCTGACAGAAAGAAGCAAAGTATTGAGGATAATAAGGAAAGATAACGGCTAACTCTAAACTTGAAGAGTATTAGGCTAGAGGGATCGAGAAAGCATGCTCTTATGAGTTTGTTCCGCAAAGTAGCTTAGATCTGGCACAAGGCCGAAAGTAGGGGCACCCAGTGAGGATCGAACTCACTACTCAATCGTAATTGTTCTAGCGAGACAAGCTTGCTAAAAATTACACCGTCTCGAGGTGACCTTGTTCCGCAAAGTAGAGGGACATGTGCAAACCCTGTTCGAGATAAAGCTCCTTAATAATATTAATTATGTCACCCCCTGAAGAAGGTGACAAAGCCACTAAAGTGCTAGAGGAAGCGAAAGAGAATGAGAAGAAAGAAGAAGTGAAGAAAAGGACAATAAAGGAATAGGTTTCAGGAAGACAGAATATGGCGATAATGCCACTAAGACGTAAGGTTTTACTGAGAGTAAAAGGGAATAAGAAGACTTTAGGAGTGGGAAGAAGTTAAGAAAAGACAATAACAGAACAGGTTTCAGCAAGAAAGATGGCGATAGTCGTTGCATTTAATTTTTTGAAGATTGTAGGTGACAGGGAAGGAAGAAATCAAAAGGGAGCTCCACAGGTGAGAAGTACGAGAATAGAAAATATTAGAATAGAAGTGACGGTTGCATCTCGCCAGTTCAACAGTAAAACGGTGAGACCTAATTGCCAATCTAGTAGCAAGTTTAAATTCATGCAGTCGAGATACTGATGAAAAAAGCTCATTAGAACAGTTGCCATGAAAATATTTGTAGAAAAGACGGAGGAAAGCCAAGTTAGGTTGTTGAGAAATTGACGGAAGTCGAAATACCTGGTCAGGATCGATTACATTACAAATCCTTCTTTAAATTCTATCAAGAATATATCGATTACATTACAGACCCTATCTTTGAATTTTGTCAAGAAATGGAATATGAAGTGAATGTGGATGGTTCGCCCCAGTGTAGATGGCATGAAGGGTCATATCTGTGAAGGTTACAATTGGTGGCATATTTCAGAACGTTTTAATAATAATAATAATGAAGATAATAATAATTTGAAACAGACTCTAGCTTGGTGCGTATTTCAGATTTGAAATTTGGAGTGTAGGATGAGTGTTTGTATTTTTTAAATATGAAGGTCATGCCTGATAATATTTCAGTAGGTTGTTGGCCCATCAGACCAGTGCTATCTTTAAAAGATATGATATATATATATATATATATATATATATATATATATATATATATATATATATATATATTAGCAGCATGGCCCGGCGTTGCCCGTGCTTGATTCAAAAATCGTACGACTCATACAGAAATCGCTATCACTTGACTTAGAAATATTTTTGTCCTTCCTTGCCTTTAAAGGAGTGTCCTTTGCCGTGCTGATATTGCTACATGACTTACTTCTTGCCTATCTCACACTGCGAATTTTTCTAAGCCCTATACTAAACATTAAATCTGTTACGAAAAAAGAACTAAACAAAATGAACACAAAACGATCAGCTTTAAAAAAGGACTCGTAACTGGCAAAATCAAATGAAAAAAGAATGTTAACAACAAATACTTTTTCACACCCAACGCAGTTCTGCGGAATCAGAATCAACGTTGAGTTTAAGAAAGCGAATGAGCCAATTGGAGTAAAGTGCCATGCAGATTTAAATTTTTCCCCCTTGTAACGAATGCAGCTATAGTTATTTTTTGCATGCTAGCATGCTAGTTAACATTCGTGTCAGTCAGCTGTTGGCTCTCACGCTAGCCAATGGAATCTTCCTGCCTATTCGTGGCAGCCAGCTATGGGCTCTCACTCTGGCCAGTAGGAAATGGCCGCAAACTACATGAAAACTGCCGTAGAAGCATGAAAAAATCGATTATTTCCACTATCGATGGGAGTTGAGAAATGCAAAGTCGTCTTGGCCTTCCCGCTAAATTGGAGCATGTGCATGTAAATTTTTTGTGCAAATCCGTCGCAAATTGCGTTACACACACACACATGCTGCCTTATATATATATATATATATATATATATATATATATATATATATATATACTTGTGCAAATTAATTCAAACAGTCGCTTTAGTTTCCTTTCTTTCACCATACGGTCACTTTTAAACCCACTGGAGTGACAGGGTGTAATCGATTTCTTCGTTTTCCTCAGATTAGGACATTTGCAGTGGTGTGCAGTAATATGAATCTATTTTCGGGGTTTATGATGTTTGGCATTGAAAAATATTGCGTCATCCGTGATTGCTTCAGATTTTCATCACGCCCAGACACTATTGTCTTGACTGTCGATTACTTGTCCTACAGTCATTGTCTACGATGGAATTTACAGCAAGGAAGCGTACGAAAACTGCAACGCAGCACGAACACACTGGCAAGCCTTATCAGTGAGCAAATCAAAGTACAACAGACTGGCCCAGAAACTCACCTGATTTAAATCCAATCGAGAATCTGTGGTCGATCTGCTAGGAACGAATTTATGGAATGGACATACGAAATACTAACATGTGCACTGGGTCATGTTTCATTGGAAAATACAAAAAATGTAAATAAAAAACGGAATTATTCGTTTTGTCTCAATTTGCACAGGGGTATATATATATATATATATATATATATATATATATATATATATATATATATATATATAATTTCCTTCAAACATTATTTTAATGAATACCTGTGTTTCTATTTTAAACAATGTGTATTAAGACTATCGACTTACGCACTCAAGAAATCTTAAAAAAAGGAAATGTCCTTTGCGGTTGGATTCGAACCCGAGTCCCCATTGTAGCAGAAACCATTGTTTGATCTGATATGCTTAAGTGCGCTCGGCTATAAAATGAGCGTAGGTTCTAACCTGCTGGAGATGTTTTTAATAAATATTTCAGGAGTGTGCAGGTCGACAGATATATTACACTCGGGTGTCTATTTCAAATAAGTCCGTGAGCGATGTTAATGGGCAAGCAGGTTGGCTTTCGTTCCTTACTCGTGTTTTTCTTATTTTAAAGCGTTGCGTCCACTCATACGCCTTTCATTCATTCAGGGTGCCTGCTCCATACTGCGCTAATATCCGGCGATGGATTTCCGCACGTTTCCTCTGCCGAAAGAAATCGCACCACGGTGCATTGTTCCTTGATGTTGCAATCGATGAGAGGAGCGTCCATACGTCTGATTTTATTGCGCCCTGCCACTCAACTGAATGATGAAATGTTCCGTGTGGCTAGACACACGGCACCCCATGTGCATGCGCAGTGCTACGCGTCAGCTCATCCCAATTGTTGTTAGCGCGAAATTTCAGCTATCCAAGATATAAATGTGTATCTTGGTCAGACTATGAACTTTTCAGCCGAACTTCGTCTCTCTCTTTCTCTGGCTTTCTTTCTTTCTTTCTTTCTTTCTTTCTTTCTTTCTTTCTTTCTTTCTTTCTTTCTCCCTCTCTCTCTCTCTCTCTCTCTCTCTATATATATATATATATATATATATTTATATAATACTTATTACAAAACCCAGTTTGTGTGTGTGTGTCTGTACGTTTATATATTGGATCGGATTTGCTACATTTATCAACAGATTTCAACAAAACTTCACAGAACTACGTAAAATTACGTTGCGGTGGTTCTGACAGCGCCAAAAATTGGAAAAACACAATTGTTTTTGCACAAAATCAATTTGAAAACACGATTTATCACGAGAATGAAAGGGGGACAACTCATATCGAGTTATACTTATTATAAAACCCAGGTTGTTTTTGTGTGTGTTTCTGTGTATGTTTATACATGGGATCGGATTTCCTATATTTTTCAACCGATTTCAACAAAACTTCACTTTTTTTTGGCAGGTAGTGTTTCTTATTGTCTTGCACACTTTTTCTTTATTTTTACATTCAGAATGCTTTAAAAATTCCATTTACAAGACAATTGTTTATAATAAAATTCTATTCAATCGGTAGACTCATAACGATTGAAAACAATGTTTTTGTTTGTGTTTCGGTTTGACTAATTCGTAAACCCCCCCCAAAAAAAAACTATTTAAGACATGCGTGTCTGTCAACCTTAAACAATAATCTTTGTCAATTTTATTTTTCAGTCTTTATGATGGTCGATACTTGATCTATCTCTTACTGTTACATCCAGGGCAACGCCGGGCTCTACTGCTAGTATATATATATATATATATATATATATATATATATATATATATATATAGTATTTCGTGTCATCGCATACAAGGTCGATACATGTCATTGCAACTATTTCTAGGACGTCAATGTATTTGGCAGCATTCAACTATTGAAAGAAGTAAAGCACACCAGCTTTTTTCCTGGTTGTTTCAACTTGTTCAGCAATCAGTTTTGTTCGGAGTAACGGTTGTTCTTGTGCGTGTGCAGGCATGAACAGCCATTTCCTCGTCACATATTTCTTGTGCCGAATGTTCTCATGCCCCGTATTACGGATTGTGCACACGGAGACCTGAAATTTCCTGCCAAATGACCTCATGGACGCATCGATACCGTCGCTATAAGAAATGTGGTATCGTGGTACTGTCCAAACGTTGCGAATGATTTTTTGCGCTTCGATACAAGTGATACGTCACTGCTGGAGGCTTCCAACTCCTTCCCAATATTATGCACAAATCACCAATATATATATATATATATATATATATATATATATATATATATATATATATATATATTAAACAAAACCTCAACATCGATATGCTTTGAGAATATCGCCTAATTACAGCATGTCTCTTTATCTCATACATTAGCTCATAGGTCGTCAATGATTCTCTGAAAAGATAAAATCATAATAATTGATTATTGCGTAACAGGCTGTGCATGTGGTGACTTAATTTTCTTGTTTTACTTACACAATCTCGACCAGTTTTGTATCTAGGTGAAAAAGTCAGTTTGTAATAAAAAAATAATCTGTGCAACACACCCATTTTAAAATCAGTGATACTTACAAGAATGTATGTTTGACTTTGTTTAAAACCTGTCAAACAAGGGCTCATTGTTGGTTCACTGAGACATATTACATGAAAATGTATATCTTTTAACAATTTCGAGCAAATTTCTGTCACTCGACGTAATTATACAAATGGTCGACGTTAAAAGTATTTTCATTTTAATTAAGCCTCATGCTTTGAGCCTACTGGCTTTGATGAAACTCTTTATCACACCAAATGATTCGCTCTCTACCACAAACTATAATTAAGGTTAGCTGAGAATAGTTTTTAGTATGCAATATAGCTGGAAATACGAATCTTCAGACAAGGTTATGATTTTATATTTTATTTTTTATATGTTCTACGTAGTAGCCAGCATTTTTTATTTTTTTCATTCATCTTTTGTAAAAGTTGTAATTTACTAACTTATAAGCATATATATATATATATATATATATATATATATATATATATATATATATATATATATATATATATATATAAAATTAAAGAGAAAAGAACAGTAAGATATAAAATCCGGTTTTATTAATTTATTTTTATTTTTACAAAACAGTGCTTAATGCAAATCTACAGCGCATAAATATTATAAATACACTAATTTAAAAATTTGGTTCCATCGCTACACAGGAATTACCAGGTTTCAAAAACAGAAACTAAAAACTTCAAATTCAATTATAGAATTAAATTAAAGTCCCTATTAGTTTCATTTTCAAGCGAATTCTGGAATAACTTATTTTGAAATTTACTGAGTTTTATAAGCACATGCATTCATAATACTAGTTTCTAAGGATACGGGGAAATTCAATCATTTTGACAAGAGGTGTTAGGGTATTCATTTTCATCGACAACTATTGTATCAAAATATGAGTTACTTTCGAAAAGAGATTAAGTTAAGGTAGGGTAGTGGTGCCTTTTTCAACGAATGATGTTTGGTCTTTATCAACGACAAAAAAGTCTTTTCGGCACTTTTGTTTCGACGTTAAATTTGTAATTGTATAGATAAAGATTTTTTCTAAAAGGGTTGTTTGTATATGAATACGTCGTATTGAACTACAATTTTAAAATATTCCTAATTCTAATTAAACTATATATATATATATGATTGTGTATTTGGGCTGCAATCCCTTCTTTATACAAGTTTCATTAAAAAACGACTGACAAGGTACTGCGGTTAAGTATTTTATTTAATTTTTCTTATGTTTTTAGAATTTTTGAAATCAAAATTACTGCTTATAAACACATATCTTCTTCGGAGATGTGTGTTTATAAGCAGTAATTTGGACTTCACTAACTGGAAATTTCTCTGTGGTTGACTGGCTAACAGTACGTCAAACTATATGACGATTTCCATATGGCATAGAGGTTCGATTTCTCTAGGAGAACGTATATTTACGAAATTCCTCGAACATTAAGGCCGAGTATATGTAATTAATACAGTTTAATTTAAACAAAATATTTACTGAAAGGAGTTGTATCCATTAAAATAACGTACAAACAGAATATATATTAATATACACGCACACTCACTCACACACACACACATGCACGCACACACACACACACATATATATATATATGTATATGTGTGTAAATGGCTGCGTGAGAGAGAGAGAGAGAGAGAGAGAGAGAGAAGAGATATTTGAACCTGGAATAAGAATGTTAGTTACAGGCAAAGAGCTTTCATTATTTCTCTCCCTCTCTCACGCAGACATGTCCCCACTCTGAGATGTTACACAAATTAAAAAAAAAAAAAAAAAAAAAAAAAATATACAAAAATATGAAAAGAAAACAAGAATATATTGAAAGCGACACGCAGACATTTTTGCAAAAGAAACTTCCAGGCCATTTCCGCTCTTTTATTCATTCTGCACACGCGATGAGAAAGGAATTACTTTCTTTTATGTTGCTATAAATATTCTATCTCTCATCTGCATTTTCCGAATACGACAATTCGAATTCTTTAAGGGAGCACGAAGCCTACTTCGCCAGAGAGCGGAATTCTTTGACAGTAGATTATTTTCTCTACTTACTTCATTCATGTCGCGTCTTTTCTTTCCAAACTTTTTCTTTTTTTTTATTATTTTCGTATTTCTTTTCCTGTCGAGAAACATTTATTTATTGTTTCATGTCCTTCTCAACTATACACACGTATTTTTCTTTTCTTCTTTGTTTTATTCGTTTTCATCATTCTTTATCTATCTATCTATCTATCTATCTATCTATCTATCTATCTATCTATCTATTCTTATTTTTTATTTTGCGAAGTGGGGTAGGAATTGGCTGGTCAACTTTAATGCCTCAAAAACAAAACTGCTCTCTATTCATCACCTGAATGACGCTCAGCTTCTTGAGAGCAATTCTCTGCGGCTGCTCAGTCTCACGTTGACTGCTGACCTGAGATGGAACAAATACACTGAGTCAATAGCTTCGTCCACCGCAAGGAAAGTTGGCTCCCTGTGCCGCGCCAGGAAATTTTTCTCTCCGGAATCAATCCTCCAGATCTACAAATCAACAATTCACCCTTGCATGCAGTATTGCTGCCATATATGGTCTGGAGCCCCTTCTGTTTGCCTCGGAGTTCTTGATAGGCTCCAGAGATGGATATGCAATATAATTGGCCCTGATCTGACATTTCGTCACAGACGCGCCGTCGCCTCTCTTTGTCTTTTTTTTTACAAATACTTTCATGGCAATTGCTCCGAGGAGCTGCATTCGCTGGTTCCCAGACTTCATGAGTTCAAGCGCCCTACGAGGCTGGCATCCCGCTCTCACCCTTTCATTGTCGAAAATACTAAATGTAGCCGTCTCTTCTACTCGAATAGCTTCATGTCTCGCACCTCTCGCCTGTGGAACTCCTTTCCCTATTCCAGTTTTCCTGAGAGCTATAATCTCCAACTATTCAAATGTAATGTCAATTGATATCTCCAGTTGCCTTGATCTATCCACTATCCTCCTCCTCGTCCTTTCCTCTATCACTCCTATCTGATCTTGCTCCAAATTTTCTGTAACCCCTTGCATCCTAGTGGCTTCCCGCCTTGCTTGGGGTAAAACGCTTAAAAAAATCTATCTATCTAGCTAGCTAGCTAGCTTACTGAGATTTCTCTTCCACCCATGTTGAGAATGGAACACTCGACTGTAGATATAAGCAGTTAATTTTTCCCACATGTATTGATGAAGTTGAATGAAGCTTATCTGGAAGTTTATTCGGGCTTTTTGTTTTCACTACACTAGCTAACTCAGGAAATTATCTATCTATCTATCTATCTATCTATCTATCTATCTATCTATCTATCTCCGACAATTATTTATCTAGCAAGCTATCTCAGAATGTTCTATCTATCTATCTACAAATTGTGAAGTAATTCATTACGCGTTAAGCGACATTTTTATAAAAATACTGCCCAATGTTGCCATATATGTGCAAGAAAAATTTAGATACTTTTTTAATCTGACGTGTTCCTTTAGGACATTGGTGATTGTGGCTCTCCACAATTTCCTTTCACCCTTAACCCTTATTGTCGTTTATCCCTCTGCGAAGGTTTCCACCCTCTGTTCACCCACCCACTGACAATAACTCAGGGGTTAGTTGACCCGCTGATTTCCCATGACCCACAATTTGCCCTGTGAGTGTTAAATTCTCCGAAACGTCCTTCCTTAATATGTGTCCAATAAATTTCGCCTGTCTACAGTTTTCTCTTCATCTGCATTTAATACAAACCGCAAAACACAAAATAAAAATTAAAGTTAGTTTCCATATTTTAATTTGGCAAATACATTTCAAAAACATATAAACTCAAAATCAAAATTCACTTTAGCGTTAAATTTGCATTGCAAATCGAACTATCTCTAGCAACGACACGGACGGAAAAAAAAAAAAACGAATTTCGTTTTGCAATTATACATATATTGTTAATCGAACCAAGTTTTTACAGCCACTTCACTCGCTAACAATTTAAAAAAAAAATTTGTTAATATATGTAAAGTGAAAACAAGAAAGGCAGGTCATATTTGGAAAATCAGATCAAAATATAAAATAAAAATATATTTACAAGGAAAATATAATGGTATCAGTAAATTGAATCGCAAGTGAAGGATGGAATTGATATTTATAGACTGAGATAGATAGATAGATAGATAGATAGATAGATAGATAGATAGATACTAATGAATGTAATACGAAGACACACATACACCCCCATATATATATATATATATATATATATATATATATATATATACAGAGAGAGATACGAAAGGATGTGATACGAAGATATATATATATATATATATATATATATATATATATATATATATATATATATATATATAAACCCTGAGTTTGATGCTGTGTATTCTAACTTGACAAAGGAAGAAATAGATATAATTCTCAGAGCAAAAAAATCTGTCCTCATTCATAATGGGGACCTATGGATTAAAAACAATGATGACCATTTTGACATCACTATGGGATCTTTAGACTCTGCAGAGTCTTCTGACCTTGTTGGTCTTTTAATACTGTACAACTTGACCGCGCACCGTGAAATAGATATTAAGGACATCTGACTGTATAGAGATGACGGGCTCATGGTAGTGAGGAGTTCTACTAATGTTAAAATAGAGAAAATTAGAAAGATTATATTTCGTGAATTTAAAAATCTAAACTTAAAAATAACAGTATGTAATAAATTAAAAAGGGTAAACTTCCTCGACGTAACTCTAGATTTAACAAACAACACATACCAACCTTATAAAAAATCAAATACTAACCCCTTATATATACACCCGAAGTCAAACCACCCTCCATCCATAATTAAACATATACCCCCATCAAAAGAGAATAGAATCAGCATTAACTCCGCTAATAAAGAAATATTTCAACAGCATAGTAACTTTTATAACGCAACTCTAAAAAATAGTGGATACAAAAATGCAAACATCAATTATAGAAACAATTGTACTAACCGGAAAAAAAAAAAACAGGAAAATAAAAATCATTTGGTATACCCCTCCGTTCAACCAAATGGTTAGTATTAAGCTAGGGTAGAAATTCCTAGCTTTAATTGTAAAACACTTTCCTACCAATAGTAGACTTAGTAAAATATTTAATAAAAACACCCTAAAATTAAATTACAGCTGCACTGAAAATCTAGAAAGTATAATAAAAAAACACAATAATAAAATCCTGAAAAAACCCCCATGCTTGAATAGTATTAATAAAAACCCTACACTTAACTTAGACAAAAATAGTGAAAAATTATGTGATTGTAGAACCCAGATGACTGCCCATTGGAAAATAAATGCCGCGTAAAATCTGTGGTGTACCAATGTACTATCTCATCCATTGAGAGTCCTAATACTAATATGATATACATTGGGTCTACGAAGAATGAATTTAAAACCAGATGGAGGCAGCATAAGTGCTCTTTCAACAATATAAATAAAAGAAATCAGACATCTCTATCTAAATATTTTTTGCATTTGAAGGAAATGAATAAAACACCAAAAGTAAAATGGAAAATTATAAACAAAACTAGAACTTGTAAAACTTGGGATGACCAATGCCCTTTATGCCTGCATAAAAAACTACACATTATTAAGTTTCTAAATAATAAAAATCTATTAAACAATATACATGAGTTAACGGTTTTTTGCCGACATCATCAAATTTTTGCATTAAATAATTAGCATAAAAACAAATAAAATAATTTTTAAATTCCATAGTCCTAAAAAATAGTTTAAATGCCCTACAAAAAGATAACCCTTTATGAAGTCATCAAAAAACAAATGTTAGCGACTTACGACAGCTTTTATATACACAAAACCTTTCAGAAAAAAATAAAAAATAAAATAAAAAAATAAATAAATCTCAATAGAC
>CAHIKZ030002999.1:557500-615000 GCA_903632075.3 Acanthosepion pharaonis | reverse complement strand
CCGCTGATATTTAGAATGATTTTTAAACAAACCCTGATTGTTTTTTTTTGCTTCCGTATCATTTGTGTCATGATAACATCGTAGAATTTCAGGCACGTTCTTTTTTTTCTTTCTCTTTTCTTTTATTCTTTCCGAAGAGTTTCACAACTGCAGGCATCGAAATAAAACTGCCCGATAATGCCCCTCCACATCTTCCTGCCCCTTGTAGCTCAAAAACTGCGCGACCCCCTAGACAAGATAATAAAGTAGATACGTTGAATAATTCGCTGAAAAATTGTGCATAGAATGATGAAAAAGACGTCAAACTTGATAAAAAGCAAAGTTTTATCATCAAAATGTTTATGTTATTATTAAGACGAATGAACAAAGTGTTTTTATTATTCTACTAATTTTTTAAATTCCTTTGAGCCCGTTCGAAACTTTGTTTAAAAATCTAGTTTTTGCTTGCATCAGCGAGGGCAAAAAACATTAGTATTAGGAAATTTAGCGCTTTTCTCCGGTAAAAAAAAAAAAAAAAAACAACACAAAAAATTGATTTGGAAATTCGTGCAAAATCAAATAATTGTCATATTTTAATAAAACTTCCATACATATGATAAATATGAATATGAAATTGGTTTAGGATTTTTTCTCTCTCTCTCTTTCTATATATATATATATATATATATATATATATATATATATATATATATATATAATATGTGTGCGTGTGTATGTCATTAACCGAAAAAAGAAATTTTTTATCCATCTCTCTCTCTCTCTCTCTCTCTCTATACTATATATATATATATATATATATATATATATATATATATATCTACCAATTACCAATTTTTATAGAAATTATAGACCTTAATTAATGAAATATCGAGAAATTTAATTTTGTTACGCTACATATTTTATATTAAAAGCAGGATTCCTTGGAGAATGTAAATCATATTTTTTATACTAGATTTAGTGTAGTATATGATTAATTTAATTTTTTGTAACTCATTTTTTAGTATGTGTCGAAATTATTCTCTATCGTAAAATAAAATAATGCTCTCAAACTAAAGCATTATTTAATTAGAAGAAAAAACTTTTAATTGTTTATATGATTAAGATATATTACGGAGACTATTTTCTTGAGAAATAAAGCATTTTTCGATATATAATGAATTTTTACAAGAATTTTTTTATTTTAATTAGAATAAATTTATAAAATTTGTATGTGTTAAGTGATATTGTTATTAAGTAAAAACTAGATTTACTAACCATGAATTGAAAAAAAAACTTTAGTATAAAACATTACACGCTAATATTTTAAAATATTTTTTTCTTTTTTTTAATTTTATACAAATAAAAGTACTGGTTTTCTTTATTATACTGTCGACCATACACGTTGACTTTATCAGTATATAAGGGCGATAACTCTAGTAAATTTACAGCCAAAAATATTTAAAATTCAATAAAACATTAGATTACGGGGAATATTTTCTTAATTTTTCATGATTACAGAGTACATATAAATTACATATATAAGGCCTACGTTAATTTAGTTACTTTTTTGATGTCCCCCTCCCCAGTAACACTAAATAAATGTCAATCTGCCCTGAAGCTGTCAAATCCGCGAACGGTTAAAATAAACAGCTACTGTGGAGTGCAGTGTTACTGACTAACGGGAAGTAGTATGCATACAACCGTCTTATGGGTAATAACCGTAGCTATTTGTAGTTTTTGTGACTTCATATGTAAATGAGTCACCTTATCGGATTGGATTGACATTCAGTGATTGTGGTGGCCATTTTAACCCAGAACACTCACTAGCGTAATTATTCTTTCAGATGCTATATTCGGATGGCAGGGCAAGAGTTTGCTGTAAACAGCATTACAACAAGGCTGGCTTCCATCCTGATTTATTTCTACGCCTCAGGCTGCTGTTGGTGGTTAGGGTTGTTATGGTGCTGTTGATGATTGTCCAATGGTATGTATAATATATTTTTTCAAAATATTAGCACCGTTGGTATGAAGAAATATTGTTTAAATGCCGACATCGACCTAGGTATTTCGGTTGACGATCTACCTTAACCTATGACTACTCTGCACCTACTGACCTCCAGTTGAAGAGCGCGTTTTTCCCCAAATGCTTCAATTGTTTAAATAAAGGGGATTGTGGGTGAATTACGATAAAAGGTTACAACAAAAGAAAATGATGACAATTCATAAGCCAAACTCAAGTGGCTTATGAAGTGTCATCGTTTTCTTTTCTTAAGATTTATCATATATATCCAGTTTAAGAAGGATTTAGAATATCTATACTATTAAGCTATTTAATTCTTTAGGTTCGTTTGCAGATTGTGATTTTAAATATTCTTTTTTGTGAATTTTTAAGAAATTCTTACGATTAAATGATTTCTTGCATCGCGTATCTCCTAAAATGTCTTTAAATATCGTAAGTTACTCACCATTCTATTTATTTAAACAATTCTTTTTTTTATTTTCATTTTGACGAGAAAGAATATGCATTGATAGTTTTTTTTTGTTGTTTTGTTTTTTTAAGCGTTTGTAGCTGCATTCATTACCAATAATTTCAAACGTTTGTTTCGACGCAAATTCTTGTCAGAAAATATTAAGGGCAGCGGAAATTTTATTTTCTTCCTGTTTTGTTTCATGTCCAAAGTGGGGATTGTTAAAATTTAGCAAGCAAACAAAAGTATTGTAATCAGTTATAGTTTTTATTCGTGTCAGGTGATCGATTAAATGAATTATTATTATTATTATTATTATTATTATTATTATTAATAATAATAATAATATAATAATAATAACAGCATTAACACAAACAAATACTACTACTAATAAAACAAACGAGAAATTACTAAGCACACATACTGAACAATTGTGCTAACCCGAAATGCAGATTCTGTGATAAATATCCGGAAACAATTGACCATCTTGTATCAGGTTGCACAGTTTTAGAGCCCACTGAATTTAAAACTCAGCATGATAAAGTAGGCCAATATGTGCACTGGAAAAAAATGTTTACTGGAAGAAAACGGTAAGAAACTGGTAGGAACATCACTCAGACCCGTTTATAGAGATAGTACCTGTATCAATTTTATGGCACTTTACAACACACACAAACAGAAAAATCAAATCTAATCGCACAGATATCGTGATCTATGATCACAAAAACAGAATGTGCTTTCTTATTGTCCTGTCAGTTACTGCAGATTTTAATGTATCTTGAAAATGATCTAAAATCTATCAGAATACAAGGATCTTAAAGTGAAAATTAAAAAAAAATGTGGCACATGAGAACGTTATGGATTCCAGTTGCAGTTGGAACCCTCGTAGAGATTGGGAAAAGTTTTAATCGACACATTGAAGGGATTGCTTGTAGCTCATGCCTTAAAGATATACAAAATATTATACTTACAAGTACAGCTAACACCTTACGAAGATCTTGTGTGTGATACTTTTTTTATATAACAATGATCAATGTAACATGTCATAAGAAAATTTATGACATTAGTCTCTGTATGGGCCTCAGAAGGAAATGTGTATAAAACTGAAATGGAAGGAAATAATAATAATAATAATAATAATAATAATAATAATAATAATAATAATATGAGTTGAGATACCTCCTCAATATTGTAAAACACTTCAGTGACGACATAGGTATGGACTTCGGATTAGATAAATGTGAAAAAGTAACATTCAAGAAAGGTAGAATTACAGAAACACCCTTAATAGATTTATATTTTGTCACAAAGATTAGGGAATTGGAGCATGGTGAAGCTTATAAGTACCTAGGAATTAGCGAAGGAGATGGCATACAACACCCCCAAATGAAGGAAAGAATAAGAAAAGAATACTACAGGCGTGTACGTCTGGTACTAAATACTGAGCTAAACTCAAAAAAACAGAATATCAGCCATAAACACATTGGCTGTCCCTGTGGTGCAATACAGCTTTAATGTCCTTAACTGTACCATAGCTGAAATTAAGCGAATGGACGCCAAAACGAGAAAGCTTCTCACTTGCTATCGCATGCATCATCCCAAAGCTGATGTTGATCGTCTCTATGTGCCCAGATCCGAAGGAGGCAGAGGATTAGTTCAACTAGAACTGTCGTACAAAACTACAACAATTGGCCTCCAAAGATACTTGGAAACTACAGAAGACTGGATGATGGCATGCGTCAAGGAACATGAAAGTAGTAAGTGTCTTTACTCCGTAATAAAAGAAGCCAACAAATTCAAAATGGAGTTTCAAATGGCCGTAGAGATGCAACTACAGCACAATACACCGGCTGAAACTGCAAAATACTTAAAAAAGACAGCAAAGACGAATGCAACCAACCAGATACAGAAGCGCTGGCAAGATAAACTGCCCGTACCAAACAAGCTGACGTAGACAAAACCCGTACCCATCAGTGGCTACGTAGTGCAGGGTTGAAAGCTGAAACTGAAGTTTTTATCCTTGCTGCACAGGACCAATGCTTGCTAACTAGGTATTATCAAGCACATATACTACAATATTGTGTCAGCCCAAAATGCAGATTCTGTGATAAATATCCAGAAACGATTGATCATCTTGCATCAGGTTGCACGATATTGGCACCCACTGAATATAAAACCCGACATGACAGAGTGGGCCAATATCTGCACTGGAAAATTTGCAACTTCTACGGGAAGAAAACTGAAAGAAACTGGTATGAACACCAACCAGACCCGGTTACGGAGATAGGACCTGTTACAATTCTATGGGACTACACAATACACACTGACAGAACAATCAAGTCCAACCGGCCAGATATTATTATTAAAGACCACAAACAAAAACGGTGCCTCCTTATTGATATGGCAGTCCCTGCTGACTGCAATGTATCTTTAAAGATATTCAAAAAGCTGTCAAAATACAAGGACCTTGAAATAGAAATCTCGAAAATGTGGCGTATGGGAACATCAACAATTCCTGTTGTAGTTGGAGCCCTAGGACTGGTTGGAAAAGATTGCAGTAGACTAATTGAAGGGATTCCTGGAAGTCCATGCCTCAAGGAGATACAAAAATTGTTCTGACAAGTACAGCCCACACTTGACGAAGGGCTTTATCTATGTAATTTTTTTTTTTTTTTTGTCAGTGGAAAGTGTCATGATGCCACTTCTAACCTTAAGTCCCTGGGCGGGCCCCGGAAAGAAATGTGTAAACGCCAGAAATCAAAGAAATAATAATAATAATAATAATAATAATAATAATAATAATAATAAATGATTCTAAAAGTTATGGGATTCCTTGGTTTAGGCAGACAATATTATTGAAGCATGAAACCCCGTCTTTATTGTTATAAACAAGGAGAAAAAAGTGTAAAAAATTATTGCTTTTATTGTTCTATATGATACAAGAGTGAAACAAATGAAACGTACCAGTATATATATATATATATATATATATATATATATATATATATATATATATATGGAATTTGAAATGCCGTGAAATATAACTTAATAAGTAATTCCTGCAATAATGGCTACGCTTGGAACACCAACTAGAAAACTGGAAAACCACTTAGAGAGGATTGGAACTGAGACCAAATTGTAGAGCTCTAGAAAAATGCTATCATTTACTCTGCGAGGATTCTGCAAAACGTTCTTGAATTGTGAATTGACAAGTTGGCACTGAGCCTCAAGAAGAGATTTCCCATTGACTAAATCAATGCGCGGCACGGAACGGACATAATAATAATAATAATAATAATAATAATAATAATAATAATAATAATAATAATTTTCGGGTTAGTTCCATCATTGATTATGTGACTGTAATAGAATATGGTTGCGCGGCTTTGGTCATGAGCTGCAATAATTAGGCCTTCTGTCACAGTTTTCAATCCGGTGCTCCTCAGCCATTGAGGTATTTTCTGTTAATCCACATCTACTTCTATGTTCTTTTTAGGTATTTGCCATGCAGCGTTTTGTCCTCCCAGTTTTGTTGTAATTTCATCTGGCCAAGTTGTTTTGTTTCTGCTTTACCCGTTTGACATAGATGCTATTCGATACGTGGATTTGGTGTTTTACTATTTGTAGGAGAGGAGCATTGGTTTTTGGGAGGTAGGCTTTCAATCTGATTGTTGTAGTTATTAGAGTTAGTTCAAGTTGGATAAGACTTCGATCTCCTAAAGCTCTTCGTACATAAAACCTATCAACATCTGATATCTGCTGGTGCATCCTCATTTGGGTAAGCCTTTTTCTGGTCTTGGCGTCCAATCTTTTAATGTCATTCAACTTCCATTTAACAATGTTGAAGCTGTATGTTACTAAGGGTATAGCCTTTGAAGGTGGCTTTGGCACATTTTTTTTTGTATTTCGTCTCCTTCATTAATTCCCTCTTATTTGTGTGTATCATCTTGGTCTAGTACCTTTATCTTGTTGTTGGTATCAAAGTCTTAATACGTAGTTTGTGTTAGTTTACCGCCTTTGAAGGTGGCGTTGGCACATTTGTCGATTCCGAACGCCACCCTAATGTCTTCGCTGAAGGTTTTGACAATTGTGAATAGGTTTTTTCTGCTGATTGTCATCCTTCGCATTTCTCAACAAAACCTTTTGCCAAATTTCTGACTGTCGAAGGTAATAGTGTTTACTGACACATGTAGAAGCATAGTCACAGTAGTAACCAGCGTCTTTGGATTTCGCCTATTACGATTTCAAGTGAGATGAGAAGGAGAACGATTTTTAAATTTATTATTATTATTATTATTATTATTATTATTATTAATAATAATAATAATAATAATAATTTTAAACGATTCTGTGACAAGTAGTAAAACAATAACTGATGACAATTGTTTTATTTGCTTCGATAAATCCTAAGAATTCCCAAAGTGTATGATGGACTTGAAAGAAATCATGGAGAAAAAATCCGTTATTATGTATAATTTCTGACAAAAAGTTTTTGCCGAAACAAACGTTTGATAGGATTGATAATGAATACAACTATATTGTCTCAAGTATCCATGCATATTCTTTCACGACAGAATTAAAAAAATATAAGAATTCTCTAAATAAATAAGATTGTGAGTGAATTTCGATATTTGAAGGCAGATAGAGTTTCGGGAAATACTCCATGTAAGATGTCATTTAATGGTAAAAAAGTTTTCAAAGACACGTTCGAAGAATAAAATTCTTTCTTTTTTTGTTTTTGTAAAAAAAAAAAAAAAAAGAAAACCCGATGAAAAAAGAGATTCAACCAGAAATTGAAGTTAAATATTCCTGGAATTTAGAAAATGAAAATTTTAAATATGTATTGGAAATCGATTTGGAAACTTTTTAGTTTGTTTTTCTTGCATAATTTCAGTTTGATGAGAGAAATAATTCACGTTTTTCTGGGATTGAATAGCTAAAAGCATACAAGGCAAAAATGTTGATAAATCAAACAACAACAACAATAATAATAATAATAATAATAATAATAAAGCAATATAACAAAAATAATAACAACGAAAACTGAAAATAGGGACATTTTCAGTTAATGTTGACTATGGGAAAAATTCTTATTGGGATAAATTGAACCTGATGAATGCTTAAAATGAATTAAATATGTAAGATGAATTTGTGAAAACCAGTTTGAGGGTTTAACTTTTTTATTTTATTCTCAACATTTCACTCTGTACGAGCATTTTTATATCCGCTGAAAAAAAAAAGAAAAAGAAAAAAACTAAGGAAAAACACTACCCTGCTTCACAGAATGGCTGTTGAATAATTTTAATAATGTCAAAGCTAAGCAGAGTATTAAGAGACAATTTCGTTAGGAACAAAGAAAAAATACTGAACTGTTACGTGATATCTGTCCGCCTATATGGCAGTGAATGCTGGACATTCTCCTCAAAGATTAAGAAGAGATCTGAAGCAACAGAAATTAGATTCTACAGAAAGATGCTGAGGATACTATGGACCAAACATGTGAACAACGACGAGGTTTTAGAGGAAATAGAAACAAAAAGGAAACTTATACTTAATTTCAGAGACAGTTGAAATTTATGAGGATCGTAATGAAGAAGGGGGGTGTATTGGTTGAAAGATTTATTTTTGGAACATTGGGGTTACCAATTGTAAAGGTGTTCGTTTGTAGATAGACCAATACTATTTATATTATTATACTTTCAACGTACGGGATTCAAGTAAACAACAAAAAGTCCAAACTGTGAATCAACAAGTATATATTGAAATAACATACAAGAACAAACATGCAATAAAATTGTATTCACTGTATAGATTAAGGGAAAGAAGTTGTTCCCCTTTAATTGTATTTTGATTTCTAATTGATTGTTCGAAGGAAGTTCTTTTTGAGAGAAAAATGTTCAGGAATCAATATTAGAACAAAGGTCTGTTTGTTAGAATAGATAACACAAGAATACAATTGATTAAAAATGTGTTCGAAATCAACAGAGTCCTGGTTGATTGAGCTTGGCTAAGTCACAGAGAGAAATGTAAGAAATTCTGTGTCTGTGTGCGTTTGAAATGTTATGAGCAAGATCGTAGTCTTGTATGGACAGGTGAATTTTACTGGATCTTACTGACGACTTGTGAAAATGTCGCCTCTATTATGGAAAAGGTTAGGCTCCCACAGCAACGCGGGAAATCCTAATCTTGCACTAAAATATGTGATTGGTTAAAAATTAACCAATCGCTACATTCGTACTCACAGAACAAGCAAGCAAGCTCAAAACCGAAGAATTCAAAGAAACGAGTGCGATGGCTAAATTGTCCTATATAAAGGTAGTAGTGATTTATTACCCAATCGCAGGCGAATAAAATGTGGGCGTGGAAAAACATAGCGATCGCTACAAGGGCTTTGAAAATTTGATACTCACAGGACAGATTGAGATAAAGAGGGACAGAGGAAAACAACGCACAAAATACTTGATGGGCTTGAGTTAATGGATGGTAGTACAGGGTTTGGGAGAGATAACAAAATGACAAGAATTATTAAGAACTAAAAGCGACAAAAAGGTGGGGAAGGCCACGATCGCCTAAATTTTGAAAGCACACGGCAAAGAGAGATAAAGAAAATTTGTTAGCAAAAAAAGAAATGAATTTCTGCTGCTGTCAACCGTTATGAGCTAACAACCTATTTAAAACCTTGTAAATGTCAGCAATTGCATATAAAGGTTTTAACATCGGTACGTTTAATGTGAGAGGATTTGTGAAAAAGAAAATCAAGAATTATTGACTCGGGACGTTGATAGAAAAACCGAAAATACAAAAGGACTTGATATTAATATTTGAGTCAGTGTAAGTTAACAACTTGGGATTCAGTGAGTCAATATTATAGAAATCATTCATAAATAAATAAAATGAACGATCAAATAGAGAAGATCTGCCTCGATGTCTCCAATATTTAGGCAGGCACATAAAAATAAATAAATATTGTATTTAATAAATAAACAGGGCGTCTAATTAAACATGGGTATCCACTAAAAATAACGTTTCATACTAAATTACGTTCGATTCATTTATGCGAGATAAATTTACGTTGTAAAAATTTGTAAAATAAAGTTCATGTTTTATGACATTGTTGTGGTACGATCCACCTAATTTACATAGTGGAGTACCGACCATATAAATATGGGTTGGTACCGGGAAGAAGAGAGGAAGAAGTAAGAAGAGATCGAATGGAGAGACTCTGCCCGACTGCGATTAAGTCAACCCATTCTACAGAAACAGTCTTCCCAAGAATATACCAAAACTAACTGTAAATATTGTGTACCTTTTCCTTGTTTCAATACATTTTGTTTACGTACATTTTGTGTTGTATTATTATTATTCCATGCTTATCCAAGCTTCAACAGACATGTTTAAGTAATTTTCGACGCCTCTGTCATTATCAAGAACAGGATATTGTCAATATGGTAGAAAATATTTTGCTGATCCACGTCTTGACATATATATGGGAGAACGCCAGAATACAATATCGTGTACGTGATGTAATTTTTTTCAAAATCTCAACAGCACCAGAAAGGAATGCATAAAATATTTTATTATTATTATTATTATTATTATTATTATTATTATTATATTAAATATTCGAAGAAGACTTTAAAAACATCTCCAATGACGAAAAATATTCAATTTAAGACGATATTTAAGTAGTTTATTGGCGCGGGTAGTGCGATAGACGTTTTGACTTCAAAGTGGCCCTATACTCAACAGGTGAGTCTACAGGCATAACAATACCTAGCCTGCAGGGTTAAAAACATCTGTCTTGGTGAGGCAGTGACCCTATACTTAAGAGGGAGCGGCTTCCGTGTTAACAATACCTAGCACGTCGAGGCAGTGAGCCTTTACTCACCGTGTAGCCTGCAGGGTTAACAACATCTGTCATGATGAGGCAGTGACCCGATACTTAACAGGGAGTGTCTTCCGTGTTAACAATATCTAGCACGTTGAGCCAGTGAGCATTTACTCATCATGGAGCTTCCAGTGTTAAGACCATCTGTCATGGTGAGGCAGTGACCCTATACTTAACAGGGAGGGTCTTCCGTGTTAACAATACCTAGCACGTTGAGCCTGTGAGCCTTTACTCATTATGGAGCCTGCAGTGTTAGCAACATCTGTCATGGTGAGGCAGTGACCCTATACTTAACAGGGAGGTTCTTCCGTGTTAACAATACATAGCATGTTGAGGCAGTGAGCCTTTACTCATCATGGAGCTTCCAGTGTTAAGACCATCTGTCATGGTGCGCCAGTGACAATATACTTAACAGGGAGGGTCTTCCGTGTTAACAATACCTAGCACGTTGAGCCCTTGAGCCTTTACTCATTATGGAGCCTGCAGAGTTAGCGACATCTGTCATGGTTGGGCAGTGACCCTATCCTTAACCGTGAGGTTCTTCCGTGTTAACAATATCTAGCACGTTGAGGCAGTGAGCCTTTACTCACCATGAAGCCTGCAGGTTTAATATACATAGCATATATAATCATTATTACCAAGTATAGCTTGTACATTACAAGAAAAATGAATTCTAAATTCTGCATTGATGACTCCGATTGTACTAATTATAGACATCCATACACTTATTTCTTATTTCTACATATTTTATCTAGTTACTCCTTTTATTCTAAGTGGTAATTCTTGGGAACCAATCAAGCAAACGTTTATGCTATATGTTTTCTTCTTTGTATTTTTGGATACTTGACCACTTGTATATATCTTTTCTAAATGATACTGTTCTCTTAAATTACACAGCCCATTGATTTTTCGTTGATCTTTCTGTAATTTTAAGCTTCTTTTCAAGCGATCCTATTATTTTTATATATGCCGAATGGGATATATATCCCGGCTGCCCTAATGTATTAATTATGAAATTTACGTTTTAAACAAAATAACAAGGTCTTTTTCAAATGTTTATATATTTTAAATACATTCAAATCTAACATTGTATGCCATTTATTTAATTTCTGTAGAATTTCTTCAATGTTTTCGGTATAGGATGTTTTATTTGGTAAAAAAAGAAAACCTACGAAGAAATAGTTCAAGCAAATGTATACAAATTTTATATGGGCAAACAGCATAAACAGACTACATGAACCGAGTTTTGAAACAGACGATAAATTTCTTAACACAAAAAAATGAATGAATTACACAAATTAAGTACATTACGTGCCAAATGATGACAAACAACATGGAGGTAAATTATTACTGAAAATGAAATATAGCTTTTTGCTATAAAAATTATAATCCTGAAGAAGGTCCTCAGTAAAGAAAGCTACATAAAATGAAGAAAAGGAGAAAATACTTCTTTGGATAGTTTTCAAAGGATTGGTAAACTTTTCGAAGTGAAATTTGTGGTACCATCAAAGAATAGAACAATTATACCAGCCAAAGACATTTCCATGATGTGGGAGCGACTGTGATGTTCCTTTCCATTCTGGCCTGATGTTTGTCATATTTCTTCTGCGTTGTATTTTTTCTCTGTAGGGAAGACCTGAATTCCTGCAGCAGTTTTTGATAGACTCCGAAAATTAACTCCAAGACCCTTTTAAAATAACCTACAGGCAGGTTCCGGATACATTCTCGGAATTTGGAGGGAAACCATATTATTGGTTTTGAATGAAAAAAAACAAAAAACAAACAAAACAAACGCAGCTGTTTTCCCACAAATCGAAATGTACCAAAAATATTTTCGAAATTCAAAATTAAGCAAGGGACCAATGCAGTTTCTGCTTTCTCTCTGATAGACGATGCACGTTCAAGCAGTTTAAATTTCTTATAGCAACTATCCTATATATTTCTATTCTCCTAGTTCTTCCTTTTCTATTTATATAACCTTTTTCGAAACATTTAAAGGCAACATTTTCCCCCTTAATCTTTTTTTGTGTTCAAACTTAAATTGAGAATTTCATAATTCAGGTCATTTTTAAGAAATAATTTATTTAAAACTGACTCAGATATGAATGAAATGCTGTCTGAAAATCTGAGGTGATTTAAATATTATCAGTTTATATTTATTTCCATCCGTGCTAAGTTCATTTCCTGGAAGGCATTTCAAAGTCTTGCCTGGGTCTTTCATCTCCTTTTCCGGTCCCCACTTTTGCAGGTTTCAAGAATAGGGCCTTTACAGCCCTACTGATGTCCATTTTGGAGACGGTTGGAATACTAAGAGACCAAAAACGATAGAGTTTTCTCAGATGGTCTAAAAACCAGAGAGAATAACCTAAAGTTCTGAGAGGATTTCCTTTTCAGTATCTACTGGGTAAATATAGTTATTCTTATCCGTCGTGGATTTTCCAGGGTTTGTAACACCAAAGGTGAACTGAAAGCGATGAACTGAAAGGAGTTTTGCTGGTCTTTAGCTCAACTACGCCCCACACATTTATTTAATAATCAAGTGGGGTTGCAGTCTGGGGAGTTAGGTGCCAGATGCAAGTGGTGATGAGGTCACAGATGTTGTCTGAGAGACATAACCGGGTCCTCCTACTTGTGTGGCATGGACCAGAGTCCTGTTGCAAGACATAGGATCTTCCAGCAGCCACCCTCTTGACTCAAGGACACACTCTTGACCCAAAGCAGCACTACTCCCTCAGGGGACTTGATTTAGGTCTTTGTGTTGAGTCTGAGGCCCCGTGGAAAGATGACTGGAGGCATAAAGTCGCTATCACTAGTGATCACTCTAAATACCTTCGTAATCATCATTAGAATCAACCAACTCTTTCCAATTCTCTTGCACTGTCATCATATTGACGCTCAAACACTCTGAAAAGTTTGTATTGGAGCTTCCGGCGCTAATGAAAAAAAAAAAAGAGCATGTCGTATCCAAATTGATGGCGAAGTGAATTGCGTCATAGTTAAACAATTAGTCATACTATACTGTGCAGTCGACAAAATCAAAAACAGACAATTTAAACATCGCACCCTATATATTCGTATCATGGTTAAAGATGCGGGCAAAATGGTCGGATTGCTGTAATATCTGTCCTCACTATCCAGCCTTGACAGAGTTCCAAAGCGTAGACGCCGCCTTGTGAGTGATGAATCAGTTTCCACAATGCAACTCCTTTCCCTTAGCCAAAGTGTTGCTAGCCTCTTGCTACTCTATCGCTAATGTCATTGCAAATGTTCAGACGAATTACGTTCCTTACTTCCACCAGTTCTAAAAATATTTTCTGACTTCAAATAATGTGTAAACGTTCCAACAAGCGTAAAAAACAAATCAATAAATCAACAATTATTTTTGCTCATTTTTACTTGATCCACTTTGTAGTTTTCAGTTATGATTTTGTAATTGACAGTATTAAAAAAAGCTTTAAATTCTTGAAGCCCTCTATATAAAAAATACACAACCAACACTAAACTATATTAATTATTAGTATAGCAAAAATGTTTTAAAATTTCTATTATAGAAAGCTTTTAAAATAACTAAATTTTAATTAAAGAAAAGTATAACGTATAACAACAATGTTTTTAATTATTTAAATTGCAACTGAAAAAATAATAACTGTGACATTCCTGTATTTATTGAACAATTTAGTTCATGCCACATTGACTGAAAAACCTACCAGTACAAAAGAATTCTCCTATTACCATATTAGTACAAAAACGCACAATCTTCAAATTTAAAAATTCAACCTCAGCGTTGCGACCGCACGCCCCCCCCCCCAAATTCTTACAATTAACAATAACACATTTCTAAAAACATTTTTTCGGATTATATCTATATTTTCGTTGTTATGTTATTACCGAGAAGTAAAAAACAAAAACAAATCTATTTCCATACCTGAAGATGTCTGTATGAACAGACGAAAGCTTGTAAAAAACTAAAAAAAGACCTTATGCAACTGGAATTTATAAACAGGGATCATAACATTCATTTACAGGTTCGGGGTTAATGTACTTTAGTAAATTTGTTTGCGAAGATGTATTTTCGCCATTTATATCATTAACTTCTGTATCTGTTTTTTATGACTGACTGATTCATGTAATATATATATATATATATATATATATATATATATATATATATATATATATATATATATATTATATGGATATTAGTTTGTAACTCTGGGTTTCCGGCTTTTGAGATCATCAGAAAAACTGGTTTACTTTTTAAAAAATGGATCCGTTTATGCTTATTTGTATTTGATTATTTGTGTGTGTGGTGATAGGAGAATTTTCTTCTGTGTTTGGACTGACACTCTCACATACATAGACACACATACATACAGGTGTATGCATTCTAGTTCGTACAAAACACACCCATATAAATAATAAGACGAGTAATCAAAAACAAATAAGCATAAATATATTTTTTAAAAAAAATGCACTTTGTCTGATGATCGCAAAAGCGTGAAACCCATGGTTACGATCTCATATCCATACAACTTAATATGTTAGATCTATCAGAGATATTAAGCACTTTCCACTAAGTACCGCATATATATATATATATATATATATATATATATATATGGGTGTGTCTTGTTTTTGATTTTGCTTTATGCGTATATTTTTGCAGTGCTTAGATATCGCTTGCTTGCTATTGCTGGCGCAGTTGAGGTAATGAAATTAGACGTTTGATAAATGATTATGCAAAAGGAAAGTCTCATTTGTATAAGTTCTCAACATCCACAGTTTTAAAATCTAAAACTATACATAACAGGTATAAATGCATGCAGGTTCGTGGAGGAATGTGGTTAGATCGCTGATATGCAATAATGCAAAACAAAAAAAAAAAGAAATAAAAAACTAAGAAACAAACCATCAAAAAAATCAACATCGTATATTTCGTTCTACCGTTATTTTGAATTTTGAAAATATATAATGGCTAACTGACCCCACCCATTGCGACTATTTTGTGTCGAGCTTGGTTTGTTAAAATTGATCACGATCAGGGTCATCTCAAATGATTATCTTTTACTACCCGTTGTATCCCATCTTACTCAGTCCTGATATAATTTTGCTCAACGTCAAAAGGTACAAAATTAACTAATAAAACCGAAGGAAAGACACGGAAGATAACGGACGCTGTTGATAGTGGTCATATTAGAGAAGAGTAATTAACCTGAGAAGAAGAAAGAAATTTAATATCTTCAAATAGTCACTGGTGTCTAATCTAATATACTATGGGTTAAGCTTGCTGGATTGGGTACACGCTGATTTCGACGAATTGAGCTCACATAATCGTTACTTAGCACCTATAGTAACCCGTATTACTCATTTTAGATACTAGCGTGTGGAACTTAGAAAGTTACTAATTTGTAGTACCAAGACAACAGAAAAGACAGAGAAGGGATGATCGATACTGACGGCTATAGTTGATGGGGTTAATTAGCCTGGGAAGAGAATAGAAATTTACAAGTTGGATTTGTTATAGGGGGTCTATGCAAAAATTGCAGCTACTCTGTGTTGAGTTTGTTGGATTTTTTAACACTTATTTAGAACAGTATCGGTTTAAATAATCGTCCCTTAGCATCCATTGTATCTCGTCTTACTCAATTCTGGCTTTTAAACCTACTTCATTGAAGCGAAAAAGTAATAGAAAATAGATGAGACGCTGGTAGCCATTGTCGATGGGAAGAAATAGTGTGTGGAGAGAAGAAAAGTTGGATCAGTTTAAAAATTTCTGTTTAACTAGCAAATAGTTTGTGTTGAAATTTATTGATTGGTTAACAATGAACTCGATCATGGTTAGCTGAAACAGTCATCTCTTAGCACCCATTATATTTCGTCTCTTAGCACCCATTATATTTCGCCTCTTACCACTCATTACATTTCGTCTTTTAGCACCCATTATATTTCGTCTCTTAGCACCCATTATATTCGTCCTTTAGGATCCATTATATTTCGTCACTTAGCATCCATTATATTTCGTCTTTTAGCACCCATTATATTTCGTCTCTTAGCACCCATTATATTCGTCTCTTAGGATCCATTATATTTCGTCACTTAGCATCCATTATATTTCGTCTTTTAGCACCCATTATATTTCGTCTCTTAGCACCCATTATATTCGTCTCTTAGGATCCATTATATTTCGTCACTTAGCATCCATTATATTTCGTCTTTTAGCACCCATTATATTTCGTCTCATAGCACCCATTATATTCGTCACTTAGCACCCATTATATTCGTCTCTTAGCACCCATTATATTTCGTCTTTTAGCACCCATTATATTTCGTCACTTAGCATCCATTATATTTCGTCTCTTAGCACCCATTATATTTCGTCTCTTACCATTCATTATATTTCGTCTTTTAGGACCCATTATATTTCGTCACTTAGCACCCATTATATTTCGTCTTTTAGCATCCACTATATTTCGCCTCTTAGCACCCATTATATTTCGTCTTTTAGCACCCATTATATTTCGTCTCTTAGCACCCATTATATTCGTCTCTTAGGATCCATTATATTTCGTCTCTTAGCACCCATTATATTTCGCTTCTTAGCACCCATTATATTTCGTCTCTTAGCACCCATTATATTTTGTCTCTTACCACTCATTATATTTCATCTCAAAACACCCATTATATTTCGTCTCATAGCACCCATTATATTTCGTCTCTTACCATTCATTATATTTCGTCTTTTAGCACCCATTATATTTCGTCTTTTAGCGCCCATTATATTTCGTCTTACTTCAAGCATAGGTGTGCGCTAATATTAAACGTACTTAATTGAGGTGAAAAGGCAACAGAAAGATAGATGAGACAAGATAAATGCTGGTAGCCATGGTCGATAGGATGAAATAGAGTGGTGGGGAGAGAAGAGAAGTTGGATCAGTTTAAAAATGTGTATCATAAAATTGTAACTAGTTTGTGTTGAGTCCCTTGATTGGTCCACACTGATCTCGATCATGTTCAGCTGAAAAAAAACTCGTCCCCTATCACTCATTGTATTTCATTTTACTCATTTCAGACACAGGTGTAAACAACTTTGGCGGGTAGTGAATATGGAAAGCACAACATAGATGCTGGTGGTCGATAGAATTAGCGTGGGAAGAGAAGAGATATTTACATGTTGGATTAGAAATTATTAGTGTATATGTTAAAGTTAAACTGATTATGATGGAATCGATGCGTTTGCGGTTGGTATAAAATGATAACAATAAAAAAAAAAAAAAAAAACGAAGCCGAAGAAAATAAATTTTTTTAGGCCGATTAGTTTGAAATGTGTCAATGAAACGGGATCTACATAAAAGTTTGAAAACCGGGAAGGAAAAGCGGATGACTTTACACAGTAGATAATTTTCAGATGATTCTTCCACGCTAACTTGATTTGCTCTCCGATTAAACCACTTTAAGAGATTAAGTAGGCCTCTTAAACGTTATTAGGTGTGTTAAATTCAGCCTCGTAATTTAATATATTCGGTGTGCAAAGCGGGAGGAAAGTTTTTGTTTTCGAATTGGGAAAGATACACAAAATATCCTCTACCACGGTGATAGTAAATTTTACGTTTAAAGGCTAAGTCATAAACGTATAGATAACTTTTGAACAGCAAGAATGCTTAATTTCTACAGTAAGTGAGCAAAAGCATGGCAACAAAAGGATACGCTTTAAAATAAATTATTAAAAGAGAAAACGTAACATTTCTTGTGTACGTCATAGAGTGTCAATATCTGTCTATATTTTTGAGATGAGGTATTATGTACATTATTTACAGTATTCAGACTATTGCCCTCATCTTTGTCACCATGTTTATTATTAGAAGGTTTCAGCCGTTTTACGCTCCGGCCTTCCTCAGGTGGTTGGAATGTCGAACTGAACCCTTTATTTCGCTCGCTGGGGTAGACTGTTCTAGTTTCACGTGCCATGTTTAATGGATGTCAGTTATCAGTTATCTCCTGTTAATTTTCTCCTTGAAAGTTCTCCACTGCCTTAACCGGGTATTGAACTCACACTTTTTGGGTCCTGTCTCTGCATCTAACCAACGCCCGCCTTTTTCCACTGTGCCATGTGTCCTTCAGGACACATAGCACAGTGTCCTCAATGTCCTCAATAATAATGTAATAATGTCATAGAGTGTATTCTAGCGGATTAAACGATCAATACCCCATCGTCTTAATGTAGCTTTCCTGTGTCTTTTCTACTAATATTTTCATGGCAATTGTTCTGATGAGCTCTCCGCTTTGGTACCTGAACTTCGTACGAGATTAGCCTGGGGAGAGAAGAGAAATGCTTCATCTGCCCTTTAGTAGGGTTTGATCTATATATTGTGGGGTGTCTAGCCACCAACTTTATCAGGAAAGTTTAGTGGGAGAGGCAGTTTAGTTTTTTATGACCCGACCATGCGGCATGTACTTTTGGGTTACGTGGTACTAGTAGCACTCCTAGGGAGACCTGACACAAAGTTTAGCAGACTTATACTTATAAATCTGCTAATTCCCCTCCGCCCCGTAATCCTTCAGCAATAAATTATTCCCAACTGTCGGTAATGCAATCCTTGGAACCACGCTTTCTCTGATCTATGGTATAGATGTCGTACAAGCAGCTATTGCTGATCTTATAATTTATCGAACTTGCCTAGCCTATCTGCTACGAAATTGTCCAAAACCTGGTCTACTGGTTCAAGAATGGTCATTTAACCGCTGTTGAAAACTTCAAAACACCACCCAAGTGCTATGTGTAACATGCACAGTAATTCTGCACAATGACCGCCGAGGATCTTGCAAGCTCACCAGACAACCGCTCCAAAAGATCTGGAATTTAATTAAAGGAGTACTTCCGCATTTCTTTCCAGACGCATGGTGTCTACTTGTACCAGACTCTTTCCCAACACTGAAACTTAATGCAGACTTCGTCTCTTTCCGCTATCATCTGAAGTTAACCTTCAGGAAAAGTGACTTTTTACCCCTTCTCGAGTTCACGTTCTATACTGATATGAAGTAGTGAACACACTATATTGAATCCATTACGAGGTCAGGTGTTAAGAAAGTCGGTTCAATATGCCAGGTAAGAATTTTTCTCTCCGGAATCTATCTTCCATATATATAATCTACTATTCGTCCATGCTTTGAATTTTCCTGCCCTTGCTATTTACATTGATCGCCTTGATAAGATCCAAAGAAGAATCAGCAATATTATCGGTCCTGATCTGGCGACTCGGCTCCAGTCACTTTCCCACCGTCGTAAGGTTGCCTCTCTATGTCTTTTCTATGGATACTTTCAAGGTAATTGTTCGAATAAACTCTTCGATATGGTACATAGAGTTTTTGAATTTAAGCGCAGCACTAGACTAGCATCGAGTTCTCATCAATTTAGTTGAGTTGTGTAGATGCAAACGTAAATTCTCTGCTAACAGTTTCTTCTCTCGCACTTCTCACTTGTGGAACTCTTTTACGGCTCCATGATTTCCAGTCAACATTAATCTACCAAAAATTAAATGCAATGTCAATTTCTACCTACTGTCCTCCTGATTACCCTCCTCTTTCTTCTCATCACTATTGTTTCTGTTCCTAATTCTTCCATATTTTGATAACCTTGTGTTTTAGTAGCATTACTGTCTTGCTTGAAGTGACACCGATTAAAAAAAGATGATTTAAAGATGATTTAATTGTCAAAATCATATATTTATTTTATTTATCTTACCACGATCAAGGCAATAAATCTACTAAGATTGAGCAAATGGCTGTAGGCGATCAAAAACAATAGAGTGAAGGATACTGAGAAAACGTTACTTAAGAAAAGTTACAATGAAAAGAACTGTATTCGAAAAGGCAGAAGATACCGATTGATTTTGCATTTAATTTTTTGTAGACTGTAATTTACAGGTAAGCAAGAACCTGGAATAATTTCATAAGAAAGAAGTGCGAGAAAAGAAACATTGTGGCCCTTTTGCTGCATGTTTCGCAGGATGCAACTCTTACTTTGGTCTATCTCTTCTGGTTTGTCTTCGGTAACCCCGCTCGGCACCAATCCTGAGGCCTAGATTGTGTTTCCGTATTGGCAGGAATATTGGTGATGAACTGTCGAAGATCAAACATGTCTACCTTCTCTCCTGGCTATGTTAGGGAACAGCTAAAGTTACCGGTGTTGCCATTAATTATAATTAACTCCAACAACATTCATTAACAAGTTTAAAAATAACAACTTTTATTTATGGTACTCGGATTAATTAAAATCATGAATGCATAAGCAAAAAGGATTTGAAGAAAGTTTCCTGTATATGGAATACTAAAGCTAGGTGGAAGTGTTTGAACTGCGGTTGCAATTATGGCACCGATTCCTTCAGCTATTTAAACGAAAGAAGCTGATCAAGGGATTTCAAAAAAGTGGCGTAGAGACGGGGACTTTAGCTGATTCAGGCAGCACGGTCATCGGGTAGGGAGAATATTGATCGACTAGCGTCGAAACCAGTTCGATCTTACGTGTGCCCTTTCGTGCCTGTTTTTATAGGGGTGCAAACCCAAACTGCACTGCCCTGATTGACTAGACAGTAATAAAGCTTGATAAATGGACATGTGTCAGGCGCATCGAAAAAGAGGAAGGAAAGACCTCAGGAGCCCAGCCAATCAAAATAATGGCTTTCTATCGTACGTATAGGAGAGGGAGACGAGAATCTCCACCCCGGCCTTTCTCTCATTGGCAGGCCAATCAAAATCGTGTCATTATATCGCACATATTCACCTTAAGTAGAACAGTTTCGGTTTCCAGAATCTCACACTCATTTGACCTGACATGTCATCGTCAGCCCCCATTCCGACATATCATTGATCAAAACAAACCTGACCTTTAAAGATTTATTTTGTGTCACTCATTTCAACTACCAATTCCTTTATTAAATGAAAACATTATTGTCATAAAATTTCAACAGCTCAAAGATGATGATCAATCTTTTCTAGGTTCGCAATTTATACTTTTTACGCTATACTCCAAAAGTCAAATAAACTTTTTTAAACTTGAAAAATATAATTCCTTCCTTAGAAGTAAAAATTAGATCGCCATTCAACCTTTGACACCAGTCATGGTATCATAATTTGTATTACTTTATGTGCCATATGCATTCAGGTGAATCGAAAACATTTTGGGAACAAGAGTATTGGAACCAGGTGAATCGAAAACATTTTGGGAACAAGAGTATTGGAACCAGGTGAATCGAAAACATTTTGGGAACAAGAGTATTGGAACCAGGTGAAACGAAAACATTTTGGGAACAAGACTATTGGAACCAGGTGAATTGAAAACATTTTGGGAACAAGAGTATTGGAACCAGCTGAATATCGAAACCATTGTGGGAACAACACTATTGGAACCAGCTGTATACTGAGGAGAGTCCTGGTGGAATGAGGAGATTCGTTTTCAGTGTATTTTCACCAGTTATTACCGGTTGTTAGAATTCGGTGAGTACGAATAATAATGGATTCGGCAAGAATACCGCGGAAGGTTCTGCAGTATTAAGGAGATTTCAGTTTACTCTTCAATTGAGAATCACTAAATTGATATAAATCCACAAACTACTGCTACTAATACTACTACTACAAATAATAATTACTGCTGATCATTGAAGTTAAGCAACGTCGCGCCTGATCAGTACCTCGATGGGTGAGCATTTGAGAATACCAGGTACTGTAATCTTGGGTGTGCGGGTGGTGTAATGGATAACGTCTCGGAATTAGAAATCGGGTTCAATTCAATTTAGGTTTGTTATATTCACTTGCGCACAAATACCATTGCAAAAGGTATGACTCCACCTCTTCTCTCTCCAGCGATGGGTTGAATAACCTAAAAGGTTTGATACGTCGTAAAAAAAAAGCAAATCAATCAATAGAGACAACTTAGTAAGTCGGATGTATTATTCACTAGTTTGTAATTAATGTGAAGGCTTGTTATATTTGATATAGGATGCATACATTTTATTAACGATTAATCGCTGTCTATATTATTTGTATAAGATTTACTTGGTGTCACTCATTTCAACTTTATATCAAATGAAAGCAATATTCCAGTACAGTTTCAACAGATCTAATATGGCACCCAATGATCGATCTTTCACTATACTCTAAAAGTGACATAAACCTGAAAATTTAATCTTATTTAACATGAAAAATGTTTTCATTCCTGACAAGTAAAAATTAGATCGCAAGTCAGGTTATGACACTAGTATGATGTCATAACCGTTAAAATAGAAATTACGATAACATTTATTAATTTCAACAGTAAACTACGACCAATTCAGTATTATGTATTCGACATACCTACGAGAAAAGCACATCAGAATAACTTCCATGGACATATTTGTAGAAAAGGCACAAGGACCCTAGGTTACGGCGGCGTGAAATTGGCTGAGACGACGTGTCGGGACCAGGCTGTTAGAATTTCTGAAGATAATCAAATACTATCACATTTGCCTCTTTACTATCCACGAGCATGCGCATATCATAAACTAGTGATAATTGTCATCGTCCTTAATTCTATTGCTATCTTTGTAAAAGACAGTGTTGAAGAAAACCAACATCTGTTTGTCTGTCTATACGGCTCCTGCAAAAAGTTTCCAACGTCCTTTGTTTTGAAATCTGGGGGCTAAACACACAATAGGAAACTGGGTTTATTGCAAACACTGGAAAACCTAGTGTACTTCCTCTCCGTCTATAATGCTACGCAAGCTGTCGTAAAAACTTTCCAATTTCCTCATATCTTTTTTTAATGATTTATTTTTGCGCGTATGACACTGATATACTTTAGAAACTTTCCAAGCTTTCACAAGTTAACTATAATCCTAAGCCTATAATTTTGTTTTTCTCCTTTTCCTTATAAAATTTTCAGATCAAAGAAAGTTTATCTTTTCCAGTGAGTGTTGCTTATACTAACCAAATGGAAGGTGATGTCATTTCGCGTCACTTTACTTCCAATTTGCGAGGAAACAACAGTTTTTTTTAGCTTGGGGGTGTGAATGTATCAATGCAGCGGTCCCCAATCTTTCTGCGATACGGACCGGTGTCATGCAAGCGGTTTTAATGCAGCAGTCCACAAACTTTTTGCGTTGCGGACCGGGGGAAGGTAGTTGATGTGTCGGTGTCGGTCACGTGCATATCAAGACCCCATAAACAAGACCACCATAGTCAATAAAATGGAAGAAAAAGTTTTTATTCTTCTTGTGCGGCCCGGTAAAAATTGATCCACGATTCGGTACTGGTCCGCGGCCCGCTGGTTGGGGATTGCTGGTTTAATCGCTAACACCACGGAACTGGAGATCGGAGGTTGGAATTCAAATTCCAGTGGGAAGCAAGTACCTTGGCCACTTAGCATGGACAATATATATATATATATATTGGTCATGCTATATATATATATATATATATATATATATATATATATTACATATGCTATATATATATATATATATATATATATATATATATATATATATATATATATGTATGTATGCATTTATATAGTGCATTGGGGCAGCAGGTCATTATTCAAACATATTATTACATGTTGGACAATTTTTCTCTTTATTTTCACCAGAAATTAAAGCAAACATTCGAATGGCTCATGATCAGACATAATAGACATTCATTGTCTGTTATTTAATAATATATGTTTGAATATATGTGTATATATTCATATATATATTGGTCATGCAATATATATATATATATATATATATATATATTCATATATATATATATATATATATATATATATATATATATATATATTGGTCATATATATATATATATATATATATATATATATAAAGGCTCAATTAATATTCCATTGTTAAAATGATTACATTGAAATCATAATCACGATCCAAATCACCAGATCTACAAATTCAAACAAAATGTCTTATATTTGTTTTTTTTTTTTTTTTTGAATTTTTAGGTCTGAGGATTTGAATCGTGATTACGATTCCAATGTAATCATTTATAACAATGGAGTAATTTTATATTATATTCTGACTCTGTCCTGACAGTTCTACCAGGATTCTATCCGCTTGGGAATTTATGTATATAAATATATATATATTGACCACAAATATTATATATATATATATATATATATATATATATATATATATATATATATATATATATATATATATATATATATATATATATATTAGTCTTACTGCAGATTTGGGCAGCAATCTTTCTTTTAAACATCTTAAATATGACAGATTAGGATAATTTAATAAAATTACATTTAGTTTTTGGTGTTCTTACATGTGTCCGTTTGGTGAGAGGAAGGGAGTGCAACGATTGTATATTATATCACACATACACACACACACACACACACACACACACACACATGCACCCCCTGACACACAAATACCCCCCCATATATAAATATATATATATATATATATATATATATATATATATATATATATATATATATATATATATAATATAAAATATATATATATATATATATATATATATATATAAAACAAAAATGACACTTATACTTAACATCAGGAAAAAGACAGTTGAACTTTCTGGGACACATAATGAGCTACCAAGTGAGTTAGAATGAATGAATGGGGGGACAGGAAGAGATTGCAAAAAGACAACATTAGTCCTACAAAGCCCGGAAGGGACATGCCACAAATGAGAAATATATATATATATATATATATATATATATATATATATATATATATATATATATATATATATATATATATATGTGTGTGTGTGTGGCAGCAATAATTCTTTTAAAATATGTTTGGTTAAATAAACTGAAATTTTCATGTCCATTTTTAAACATTTTATACACACACACACATATATATATATATATATATATATATATATATATATATGAAATATCTTTAAAATGCACATGAAAATTTCATATATATATATATATATATATATATATATATATATATATATGTTGTGTTATAATATGAACACGTTCTTTCTATCAATTTTTTTATTAAATCTCACAAATTTCCGAATAAGTTGCTTTGTTTTTTCCGGTAAATTTTCAAAACTTCATATTAACTTTTATTTGATATTATTTTACCCGTGTACATTCGAATGTTTCCCATTCGTTGACAAGGATTATTCTGCGTGTATTCTCTTCAATTTCTAACGAAAAAGTATATAACTTATCTAAAATTATTAATAAACTGATTGAACCATACTTATCTAATAGCTATAGTGTTAGTTCAAATAACGATCTCCTCGACATGATACATTGTAATAAGCCGGACAATGTTATTTTAGCCTCGTGAGATTTTGAAAGTCTGTTTACTGACGTTCCTGCTAAAGAAACCACAGAAAGTGTTATACAAAATGTATACAATAAAACTAAACTCATTCCTCCTAATATTAAACCGAATATTCTACGTAAACTCTTAGTGACTTTCACTTTGCATATACCACTTTACGATAACTATAGTTATATTTATGCACAGACTTTGCCGGCGTAGCTATGGGGTCGAATCTATGTCTCGCTTTATCTTATTTCTACATGAATAATATAGAAAAAAGGCCTTGAATAATTCTAAAAAAAATACCTCAGATATATTCATAACATTTTCATATTAACGAAAAACAAAGATGAATAAAAATTCTCATGTAAGCATTTGAACGTAAATCAGTTCTACAATTCACTTATAAACCAACATAAAATTGGAATTTTTTTTAAAGCAATTCCCACTAAGCGAGGCATGAGTGCCACTAGCACGCAAGCGGTTAAAGAGGATTGAGAACAAAAGTAAAGAGGCATGTTTGAGGAAAGGATACAGAGAAGGACGGGGAACAAACTCAAGGTGCCAGATGTCGATTGACATTACACTTGAATATTTGAAGATTATAGTCATCGAGGAAGCAAGAAAGGGGAAGGGAGTTCCACAGACGGGAAGTGCGAGAAGGAGTTGTTTGAGTAGAAGTGTTGGTTACATTTAACCGTTTTGACAGTGAAAGGGTAGGATTGAGATGCCAGCCTGGTATCGCGCTTAAATTCATGCAGTCTGGGAATCAGCGAGAGTAGCTCGTCGGAGCAGTTGCAGTGAAAATACTTGTAGAAGAGACAGAGGGAGACGATTGTAGACTAGATGCCAGATCAGGACTTATTATCTTGCATATTTGTCTCTAGATTTTGTCGAGGATCTCGAGACGTGCAGTGGGTGCACCAGACCATATATAACAGCAATATTCACTGCAAGGACAGATGGTTGATTTATAGATTTCAAAGATGAACTGAGACTTGAAAAGCTTTCTGGCACGACACAGAGAACCAACTTTCCTTTCGGTAGATGAATCTATTGATTCAATGTGTTTATTCCACGTGATGTCAGTAGACAAGCATGAGACCTAGCAGGCGTAACGAGGCGCTGTCGAGTAGTAGGGCATCTGCCATTCTGATGGGAGTCAGGGAGGGTTCTCTGTGTTGGGTTAAAGAGAGCAGTTTCGTTTTAGAAGCATTAAAGTTTACAAGCCATTTCCTGCACCGGTCAACCGCAGATTGGAGGTCCTTTTCGATATCAGCAACCAGGTTAGTTTTCTCAACGATATTGAGGCAGGAGTAAATGGTAATGTCGTCTGCGTAGATACATACTTGGTAACTGATGACATCGGGAAGTTCATTGAATAAGATCAGGAACAGTGTAGGGCCCAAAGATAGAGCCTTGGGGAACACCAGATTTCGTGATAAAGGAGCCGGAGGAGAACCAGTTTAGAACGACCCTCATATCACGGTTTGACAGGAATTAATGTATTAAGTCAAATAATCATCCCGTAATACTGTTACCCTGAAGCTTACGAAGAAGGTCAGCATGACAAACTATACCAAACGCTTTAGAGATGTCTAGAGCCACGGCTCGTGCTTCTCCATTATTGCTGAGTGCTTGGTATACAAATTCAGTTATGGCTGTGAGTACGTCAGCGGCAGATCGGGAAAGGTGGAAACCATATTGCTTGTCGGAGAGCAGATTATGTGAAGTAAGATGATTACCCTCTTCGGCGTTGAAGCCTCGAAGACTTTCCCGAAGAGTGGTATGTAGACTGATAGGACGGTAGATAGACAGGTCAGAAGGGTCACCAAAGTTCTTAAAGACAGGCGCAACAGATGAGGATTCCAACAGGCTGGAAAGCAAGAGTCGGTGAGGTAGAAGTTGTAAAGTTTAGAGATGACAGGAGCCAATTCAGGAGCACATTTCTTCAGTACAATGGCCGGTATTCCATTCCCACCACTAGCCTTATGGGAGACTAATTTAGAGGTAATGTCCTATACCATCGTTGGGGTTATGCGCGTCTCCCTCAGTAGAGCCTCAGTTCTAGGGGGAAAATCAGGTGCGGGTACACAAGATGAGTCTCATGTTGAATTGGAAGAGAATTTACGAACAAAGCATCCAGCTCCAGGAGCTCATGACCACAAATTGATTAAATAAATGGATATTGTGGGTTTGCTGTTGTTTAGCACGCGTTGGCAGAGATTCCAATAATCCTTTGAACCAAACTTTCGAGACGCAATACGTTGTTTCATTCTCTCGGCAAATAGTAACTTTGCTTTTTTGAGGACATGCTTGCACTCGTTACGGGCGGTGACAAAGTGTCGTCTGTTGCATATCAAACATATCTCTACGGTACAGGCGGAAGTAGTGATTTCTGTTGACAATGGCTGCTGAGAAAACAGCTAAGTACCAAAAGGGATGAACGTGATGAGTTGCATCGTAATTATAAACAAGACGAAAAAGTTTTTAAATTTATATAAAAAATGTAGATCCTAACAAATACCTTAGATTTATCATCTATTATAAAAAAAATTCCAAACCTCCAATTTAATTGTTAGAAATCATTCCTCATTTCAAAAACCTAACCTATATAAAAAATGATGTTTTTTATTAATTCTTTGGGAGAATGCATCTTCACCACTAACAATCAACAATGAATAACATTGGCCAAATATTCACAACACTCTTACGTAGGTTATCTTGTCATTTGTCAAAAGTGTTTGTGCAATTCGTGTGCATATAGATGAATATATGATTAATACACAAAATAATATTAACTTTAAATAAATTTTTGTTGATAACACCAAAATTTTATACAGAAGAAAGAGCAAAGAAAAACTTCAAATTCTGGAGACTCTTGTAACAAATAAGAAAAAGCCAACATTGAATAAGGTGTTTTTCTTACTAGGGGACTGTATTTTAAAGTAAGTTTAATCATATAAAAACACGCAAACACACTTAAAAATTTCAGTTTCACCGTTTATATGATGCCACATTGAATGACTTGAAATCGGTTCCATCAAACGTGAGTACGCCGGAATTAAACAAAACGGATGAGTAAATAGAGACAGAAGAGTCCTTGAAAACGAATGGAGAATCATTCGGAAGTACCCAAGAAAAATAAAAACAAATAAATTTTAAAATAAACAACTTATTCGGAAACTTGAATGATTTCATTAAAAAAATTGATAGACATAACTTGTACATATTAAGTAACAAAACAAGTTTGAGACAATTTTTGCTGTCAAAATCAAATATATATATATATATATATATATATATATATATATATATATATATATATATATATATATAATAAAAAGGTTTAAACACTAATATTCCACGGTCATAATTTATTCCATTGGAATCGTAAATACGATCCAATAGGAAAAATAATAATAATAATAATAATAAAACGTTGTTTTTTCTGTTTTCATTTTGAATTTGTAGGTCTGATGAATTGGATCGTATTTACGATTCCAATGGAATAAATTATAACTATGGAATATTAGTGTTTAAGCCTTTTTATTATATCCTTACTCTGTCCTGGACATTGAGTTCTACTTGGATTCTATTCTTTTGGAATTTTTTTTATACAAATATATATGTATGTGTATATCTGTCTGTATATATATTTATATATTTTAGATATATGATTGCATATGTATGTGTATATTTACCACTTATATATATATATATATATATATATATATATATATATATATATATATATGCCATATTCGTAATGAAAGAGTACTTAATATGGAAGATAAAGTGATTATAGATAGAGTGTGGACATAAGAATCAACATTACATGGTCACAGGGGTTCACATTTAAATGTCATTTTCAGTTTTCTTCTGTAGATCGCATGGAAGGGTGAAACTATCACTCACTATGCAGTGTTGATTCCTATGTCCACATTGTCTATATATACAACTGTATATACACATTTACTTTTGTATAGTATGTGTATATTTGTGTTTTTGTTTGTGTGTCTGCTTTTAGGTAAAGTCATGTTCGTATATGGATATACCCGTATGATGAGTGTAGCAATGTCTTCTTGTTATTTGCCAATACTTCACAGAATGGCCCTTATCTATAATGTAAATTTGTTTCAGCGTGTGAGGGGGGGCTCAAGTGAGGTATCCTAATAAATGTTATGATCTTGCCTAATTTTGGTGTCCTCGTTGACGTTAGATGTCTTTAATCAGAGTTCCACTTAGCAAAGCAAGTTTGCTGCAGTCGATTTAACACCGCTTCCTGGCCTGGGGAGAGTGTGGGAAAAGTCGAAATAGTCGTAGAAGGATGGCGAAGTAGTAGTAGGAGGAGGATGACGAACTCGAAGGAGGGAGTGGTAAGAGCTGACTAAATGACGAAAGGCCGGAAAGATGCCTACAATTCAATTCCGTTTACTAAGCATGTAAGTATCTTGCCGGTAAAGAGTTATTTTTAAATTGTTAACTAATATAAAAACCTCAGATAAAATAATAAAAAAAATCTACATAAATGTATCTGAGAGTAACCTCAATTCAATTTGATCAAAAATAGTGCGTAATAAACGATGCCAACCAAATCTGACCGCTAACCGATGATTATGTAGGCTTAATTCCTTTTAAGGTTATTATTTATTAAACGATACAAAAGTTGGTTAATGAAAAGTTTAGAATAACTTAATTGATTATTTGAACTGAGGTTTTTTTTTTAAAAAAAAAACCCAAAAAACATGGAATATATTCGATTTTACTTTGTGCAATATTTTTTCCTTTTGAAACTTTGCCCTTTCAACATTATGTCCATTCCTGATTTAGTCAGTTCGACTCTTTTTTCCTTCCGGAACTTTTTCCCTTCGGAACTTTCTCCCTTCGACACATTGTCCATTCGAAACTTTGTCCATTCGAAAAAAATGTCCATTCGAAACTTTGTCTATTCGAAAATTTGTCTATTCGACAGTTTATTCATTCGAAACTTTGTCCATTCGACAGTTTGTCCATTCGACACTTTGTCCATTCGACACTTTGTCTGTTCGAAACTTTGTTCATTCGACACTTTTTACATTCGAAAATTTGACCATTCGACACTTTGTTTATTCGAAACTTTGTTCATTCGACAGTTTGTCCATTCGACACTTTGTCTGTTCGAAACTTTGTCCATTCGACACTTTTTCCATTCGAAAATTTCACCATTCGACACTTTGTTTATTCGAAACTTTGTCCATTCGAAACTTTGTCCATTCGACAGTTTGTCCATTCGACACTTTGTCTGTTCGAAACTTTGTTCATTCGACACTTTTTCCATTCGAAAATTTCACCATTCGACACTTTGTTTATTCGAAACTTTGTTCATTCGACAGTTTGTCTGATCGACACTTTGTCCATTCGTCACTTTGCCTATTCGAAACTTTGCCTATTCGACACTTTTTCCACTCGAAACTTTGTCCATTCGACACTTTGTCCGTTCGAAACTTTGTCCATTCGACAGTTTATCAATTCGAAGCTTTGTCCATTCGACACTTTGTTCATTCGAAACTTTGATATTTAGTCCGTTTGATATTTTGGCTTTCGACACTCTGACCTACGACCACAGGAACCACCTCGCTTGCGGACTTTTAACAATAGCAACGAACTTCACAAACAAAGAATAGTGTCAGATAACAGAAACCATATCGCTTGCAACAAATAACATGGATATCACATATAACTAGAAAAAAAAACTATTGACATAATGCAGATGATGAGATATCAAACTACTTCATAAATGGTTAGAAAGGAAACCCTATCAATATTGGAAAGAGCGATAACAGCTACTGTTCTTGAGAAACCTATTTGCCTGAATTATCATGAACACGAGCATCTTTCGTATATATATATATATATATATATATATATATATATATATATATATATATATATATATATATATGTGTGTGTGTGTGTGTGTGTGTGTACGTCTATCATACATATTTATAAACCAACACTGATAATGAATTCTGGAATTCTGCATTGCAAATAACTTAGAGCCAAAGTTAACAGGACCAAAACAGGGCATCAGATGTGTGGACAAATTTGTCAGTAAGCCAAAGGCGAAACAACATTGCACACGTACAGAAATAAGAACTTGCAAGGCAGGTTTGATGCAACTAAAACTGGCTTCGCGTTGTCGTTTTTTTTTTCTTTTGCGACACACCAAGGACGAAAACAAAGCAGACCTGTGACCAAGTTAGAGTCAGTGCTGAGAGATGTTAAAATTGGCGTTTATGACTTACCTTAATCAATGCTTCCAGAAAGCAATATGAAAAAAAAGTACACAAAACAATTTCTTTCTTGGAGAAAAGACAACAGATGACATTGATTAGTTGTTCAGAGACATTATCCGCAGCTCGAACCTCGTTTAGAGTTTGTTTATTTTCTTCTTTTTTTTTTCGAATAGGCTTTTGAGTAATGCGTGGTTAGCTTAACGGTTATCGGCGCCGAAAGTGTAATCGTAGGAATGAGGGGAAGTTCAATTTCGAACTAATTTCGTTCGGGTAAAAAATGCAATTTCAATCCTTTTCTTCATCTTTCAGCGGTGGATTAGACAGCAGGGAATCTATGCTCTCTAACCTTGATTGACAGCCAGTCTAGGAGAAAGACAACTCTGGTGTCAAAACCAGAAGTTAAGAGGAAAACAATATTTGAATGGATGTCAGGAAAAGAAGATAATAAAAAGGAATCTGTATACATGCCGTATGTATATTTTTTACAGTAAGATTCACCCTTTACAAGGCCCTGTGACCCCACTCCCGAGATAGAAGGTTACATTAAAGGATAGTTTATGTGGATAGGAGGAGAATATAACAGTTAACTCTAGACTTGAACAGGTCAAGAGTGTAGTGATCGGAGAAAGATCCTCTTAAGAGTCTGTTCCACAGGGCAGTGGTTCGAGGGAAGAAGCTGTTTGAGTAGAACCTCTCGCCGATAGAATACGAAGGGAATGTAGATGGTTTGCTACTAAGTAAGTAGCACAGCGTGTCCTAGCCGTGAGGGTTAGACCTGGTGGAACTAAGGAATGTAATTAGTCCGAACACTTTCCATGGTAGGGGTGATAGAGCAGTGAGAGACTCACCATATCCCTCCTGTGAGAGAGAATATGGAGGGTGGAGAATGATTCTTTTCCAATAAGAAATCAGAGAACTCACGACTCAGAAAGTTAGGACCGGGCAACCCCCAACTAAATATGGTTCACAGTACTCCTTTTTCGGCCTGATCTGGCTCTTATAATGGATAGCATGAAGAGTCAGGTACTTACTGAAGCGGTATAGGGAGACGCTGATTTTATCTGCACCTTTAGCGATGGATTTTATATAAGAGTTCCACTTGAGGTCGCGTGTGTTTTTGAGGTGCCTCCTCGAGGGGAGATCGGGGCCGGATGCATAAAACGATTTTTACTTATTTATATTTTTACTTATATTTTTACTTATACTTTTACTTATATTCTTGCAACTCTTTAGCATATATCCGTTGATTACAAATGTAGGCCAGAAATGACAGCATGAGAAAGGGAGATATACGATAAAAACACCTACTCTTTATCAGACACTTGGAAGCGAAAAATGTCTGGACACATTTGAGAAAGTAAATATATGGCTAAGTGTACTGAACTGGAACAAAGATTGATAGCATTTTTAAGTGAATTTCAAAGAAACATTTAAGAGTTAGGGCATATCTTCTTTCAGACACATATTGTAGCGAACTGGTTAAGTTCTTCCGGTTAAGAGAATGTGGTAGGGATGAAAATAAGCGGTAACACCAATAGGCAAGGTCAGGGGACGACAGCGTATGCAGTTGGAAATTTTGGCTGTAATAATTTCAGACGGGCCTGCAAAGATTTATGAGGTGTGCTGTTGTCCTCATGGAAAAAAAGGCAATTCCAATTGGCCGTTTCCAGACGCTTTTTATGTATGTCTAATTTTAATCGGTCCAAATTGGAACAGTACTTGGTCGAATTAAACGTTTGTTTGTGTTTTACGCTAGTAACACACCCTTCCCTTCCAATTCCTCCCCACCAGAGATTCATTGTCATCAGCTTCGGATGGTGAAAGAGATTCACAAGAGAGTAATGGAGGTTCATTTCGTATTATTCAGAACTTTTTTTACCTATTTTTTTTAATGTGTCACCTTTTGTGCGTCTGAGCATATGTTTTTTAATACATTTTAGAAATCTACTCTTTCTTTTGGAATATATATATATATATATATATATATATATATATATATATATATATATATATATATATATATATATATATATATATATATATATATATGTGTGTGTGTGTGTGTGTGTTTTTTCCTTGACACGTGGCCTGGTAATACGATAAATTTCTGACTTCAACTAAATATAAGTTGTTGATTTTCCTCGCTCGAATGCTTATTATATATATATATATATATATATATATATATATATATATGTGTGTGTGTGTGTGTGTGTGTATATATAACTTACAACATCCGCTCAAAGAAAAAAAAACGAATAAAATAGAAAATATCTTCTGTAAAACCTCCTTTGCAGTTTTTATTTCTTTCATATTTCTTTTTCTTTTATGTAACGAATTTATCGTTTCGTTTTTCTTGTGATATTAAATACCTTTTTATTCTGGGACAACGTAACTCAACTGAGACATTTATTATGAAGTTTTTTTTTCATCTCGTTCTTCTGTTTTGGTTGATAATGTCTGTGTTTTTTTAGCAGGTGTTTCTTTCCGAAACGACCTGTGAATGGGTGACTTTCAATTGATAGACATCAATTCGACAAGTCGCTATGAACAGAGCGAATTTGTTAAAATAAATTGAACCATGTTTTGAATATGGTTGCCACATATAGTCAGGCGTCCCTCGAGCTTCTAGACAAAATCCAAAGAAGAATCTGCAATATTATTGGTGCTGATCTAGTGGCTCAGCTCCAGTCACCTTCCCACAGTCGTAAGGTTGCCCCTATGTCTTTTTCTTTAAATACTTTCATGACAAGTGTTCGAATGAGCTCTTCTCTATGATACCTAGATGTAGCCGTAAATTCTATGCTAAAAATTCTTTTCTCGCACTACTCGCTTGTGGGACTCCTTTCTGGCTCCATGCTTTCCAGCCAACAATTAATTCCAGTGTGAATCGCTATCTACTGTTCCTCTGGGTAATGTCTTCCTTTTCTGCTCATCATTAATGTTTCTGTTCTTAATTCTTCCACACCCTGTAACCCCTTGCACTTTAGTGGCATTACTGCCTTGCTTGGGGTGATTCCGATTAAAAACAACAAATAAAAAAAAAGTGGGCTTTTACAGATATTCTTGCGTTGTCCTACAGAGTAACATTTCAAGTTGGACTCTTTGCCTTCGGGCGGAGAGGAATCCGAACGAGGCTACGCCGAAGGGCGGAGTCTCGTTCGGGGAGGTAAACCGGCCCTGAGCCCGTTTATACGGGTTCAATGGGTATATTTTTGGGCCGAGCCCACGGGCTCGTAGAACCCACAATAAATAACCAACCTTGTGTCACATGCTGCCCCAGTGGTGGGGTGACTGGATATCGTCAGTCGTTCACGTCTCGACCAGCTGTTCGGTTGAACTCTCTGCCTTCGGGCGAGGAGGAACCCGGACGAGGCTACGCCGAAGGGCGGAGACTCTTTCAGGGAGGTAAACCGACACTGAATTCGTTTATACGGGTTCAATGGGCATATATTTGGCCGAGCTCATGGGCTCGGAGATCCCACGTTAAACCGGCCTTGTGCTACATGACGCCTTCGTGGGGGGTGACTGAATATCTTCAGTAGTTCAAGTCGAGTCAAGAGTCGAGTCAGAGGCAGTCCGAAACAGAGTCGCGTTCAGACAATTACTGCAAGACATTGGAATAGGGATACTGGTCGAGACTACATTGTTCTCTCTACTAAACCTGATTTTTCATACTAAAACTTCTATTTTTCTGTATATATTCCTGTTTGTAATATATCTGTGTATTCCAAACCTGTGTTCGAGTTCTTCTTTATTGGTTCTACCTTTGACTATCACCGGGGTACAAGGACCCGGACCATAACAAATAGAATTAATGCAAACATAAAATTTGTCACTTAGCTGATTAGTGTTACCTCCCAATCCAGAGTTTCGTAGAGGGATCATCCAGCAATTACTCTGTCCACTCGTCAGGAGTATCAATTGACTATTTACAGTTCTTTTTTGTCTTCTATATGTGCACTTTCCAATGGTGTAAACATGTCTTTATATATATATATATATATATATATATATATATATATAAGACATGTATATATAAAGACATTTCTCATTAAATAACTTAGACAAGTTTTGTCTACTTATTTTTCATATGACCCTCTCACGGATTAGCTTCTTAGTGTCCTTATTAAAGGGAGAAAGAAATTTACCATATTGATGCATATTCATTATTTCCGAGTATTTCGACATTAACAAAATGTCATCTTCAGGGTCTTGTTTTATTAGGGTCATGTTTTATCTAAGACAAATTCGTTGTATATTTGAAAATTAACTTCTTTTATTTTTGAAGTGAAAAACGCTAAACTTATGTACTGCACGATTTTTTTTAATTTTATGATGTAAGCATACTGTTAACGTAAAGAGAGGTAACTAAGTTATTAAGATGTCTGTCTATTAAAAAAAAAAATTAAAGCTGTTAGTTAAAACCTAGATATTTGAAACTATCTACTGTAAACATTTTAAAATATTTGTGCATTATTTATAATTAATTTTATTAAGCGCTGGTTTCAATTTTTTAATATAAATGGCTTCAAGAAGTTTTAGATTATGTTTATTATTTTCATGAAAAAGTATAGATGTATTTTCAACAAGAATTTTTCCAAATGTGGCCAGGTATGCTGCAGCAAATATTTATAAATGCTAGATGCATCAAACAAATGAAAACTCAATCTCTGATACAACGTCGTTTTAATGTGGCCAACGTAAATATTATTTTTTCTATTGGAGATGCAATCTCCCAAGGGACATTTAAATTTATCTACAATGCTGGTTTCCTGCAACATGTTAATTGCATTAGAGGAGACATTACGAATGATTAAAATGGATACATTGAATTTAGTATAGTATATAATTAATTTTCTGTATTGATGAATAGGATATTATTAGTATTTACCAGTTTTTTTAGGATATTTTCATCCTATTTATAATTAGAATGCATTTGATTGCGATATAAAAGATTAATATGTATGGATTATATCATAATTCATACATATACTATTTACTTTGTATTATATTTTTTAGTTAACTGTAGAAAATCTGTTTTGTGAATGAATTAATTAATTTTTGCACGGTTTATTAGTTGTTTTATAATTGCTATTTTAAAATAATTTGGATGTTCACTCTTATAGTTAAGACCGCACACATTTATGGTAGTAGCTTTTTTATATGGGGAGATAGTAAATTTAGTTATAGTTGAGTGAATAGTGTTTATCAATATATTTATAGAAATGTAGTTTCATTATTATTATTATGTAAGTTTAAGGAGAGAATTATTTTAAAATTGTTTATGAAATTTATATATTTCATCCATATTCTTCACTAAGATAAGGATACCATCGAAATATCTTAGGTAGATGGAAGGTATTTTTAAATTTATTAAATATATTATTTTAGAGACTGGGCATATAGAAATTCCTAAAAGTTGGACCCAGAACTGAACCCATGGAAGCACCATACATTGTATATATATATATATATATATATATATATATATATATATATATATATATATATATAAGTAACGAAAATCTTGGTAATCCGTATGGATAATCCCAAGGAGGATGAAATCCTGAGAGCTCAATGTTAATTCAGAACGAATAATTTAATTTAAAGAAAAACAGACCATTTTAAGTCTTAAAATGATCTGTTTTTCTTTAAATTAATATATATATATATATATATATATATATATATATATATTATATTGTTGTGGTAGGATACACCTAATTTGCATAGTGGTGTACCGACCATATAAATATGGTTGGTACAGGGAAGACGAGGGGAAGGAATCAAGAGATTCAACCAGAGACTCTGCCCGACTGCGACTAAGTCAACACATTCTCCAGGAACGGTCTTCCCAAGAATATACAAAAGACTATATGTAAATATTGTGTACACTTTCTTGTTTCAATACATTTTGTTCTAAGTACATTTTGTGTTGTATTATTATTCCATGCATTAGTCAAGTTTCAACATATATATATATATATATATATATATATATATATATATATATATATATATATATTGTTTTTTGTGATTGTAGAATGAAAGTTGAGTAGTACAAGTTAAATGTAGTTTCCGTAATATATTGGGTTTAATTTTAAGTCGAGGCAGAGATGGATTATTGCATATGTTTCTTAATAATAGTTTCACTAACTGGGACATTAGAGAATAAATTTTCAACCTCAAGTGTGGCTATGGTTTCATTCTTAGGTTTTCCTTTTTTTTTAGAATTTGAATTACTTCAAGAGTTGATTTTATGCTATATTTACTGGCAATGTATTGTGTAATGAGATGACTTTTGTTAATTGATACACAAGAGATGGAATTTGAGATATAATAGAACGGAGAGGATAGTTTTGCTTGTGCGTTTTTATAGTGCCATATATGTAACCTGGTCTATAATCCACCATTATATCACGAAGTTTTAAAGTCTTGTGAAGCATTATTACCTGTGATAAGTTTGTTAATTTTTAATTTCAGTTAGTTAGTAGGATTCCTGGTGATTTCAAAAAATTTTGTCTGGTCATTAAGTATTTGTTCTAGTTTTGTATTTTTATCGAATTCGTTCAAAACAAGAAATCTGTTTGATTTGTCTGCTTATTTAACGATTATTTCCGGATGATTTCGTTGTTCCTTCCCGGCAATTTTTAATGGTTTTGTGATGCTTTTGTCATACCTATCCATGACTACCTCAGATTTGATTGTCTCGAAATTCTGGTGTTGCTAGGATCAGTTGTTCTTTCTAAAGTTATTCTATACTTTGATATAACATTTCAACCCTAGTTATTTTTTAATTAGACCTTTATAATGAATAGTTTTTTCATAACTACATCATTATACTTATAGTCTCATTAAAGACAATTGAAAAGGTACTGCGTGTAAGTTTTTTATTCAATTTTTCTTGTGTCCATTTACACGTATTTATCGAAATGAAAAAGAAGTCATACATTTGTGATGGTTTGTATTAGGACAGAAAAAAGGAGAACTAATTTGATAGATTGATTGCACCAACATGTTATCAGTTTACATGAATAAAGGGCTTGTGCTTCTATCTATCTATCTATCTATCTATCTATCTATCTATCTATCTATCAGGTAATCTAAAAAAACAGTTTCGTTTATGCATTCTCTTGCCAGCTTGAGGAATGTTTCTCTCAATCATAATATAAATTTATATGAATAAAGGACTTTTGCATCAGCCTATCTATCTATCTATCTATCTATCTATCTATCATCACATTATCTAAAAATATATTTTGCTTATGCATTTTCTTGACTGCTTGGAGAATGTTTCTCAAATAATAATACTAATACTACTACTACTACTAATAATAATAATTCAAACAACACATACATTGTTTTTTTTTCAAACAATACTTTATTGCATCAGTGACCGTGCCATTTATCTAATAATAGCTCAGATAAACCACATATAAGCTACCGACATTATGGAAAAACACAAATCATCCTTAGCACAAAATGGCTATATATCACATGAAGTGTAAAAAGAAAACGACTATAAGTATTGTAGACATTAAGCAGAAAATAAAAACAAATCTCAACAGTAATAAAGTAATAAGAAATTTAAGAACAAATATAATGAAAAAAATCCGACAAAATAAGACAAGATCAATAGTTAGGTGAAAACAAGGCAACGAGATATTTGAAAATTCAGAAACCGATGTAGCACAAAAAAGAAACGTCTTCGATAATGGTTAATAATAGGTTTAGGTAGTCAGACAATGGACAATATATATTTAAATATTTACCGAAAATTAAATATGATTTTAACTAAACTATTTTAACGATATCCAGAGTGCGATGCATAAATTTCGGCATTATAAATTTTTAATTTCGCGCATGCGCGTTGATTTTGATTTTGTCGACTGCACAGTATAGTAGGGTCAGTTGGGCGCCGTCAGTGAGAAAAAGAGCGCCATGACGCAATTCACTCCGATATAAATTTGAAAACGGCATGCTGTACTACTTGAAATATATATATATATATATATATATATATATATATATATATATATATATATATATATATATATGTCTATATTTCTGAGATGAGGTATTATGTATTATTTACATTATTCGGACTATTGTCCTCATCTTTGTCGCGTCATAGTTATCACAACGTTTCGGCCGTTGTACGCTCCGGCCTTCTTCAGGTGTTTGGAATTTCGAACTGAACCCTTTATTTCTCTCACTGGGGTAGATTATTCTAGTTCCACGTGCCATGTTTTGATGGATGTCAGTTATCAGTTATCTCCTGCTAATTTTCCTCTGAAAATTCTCCACTGCCTTAACCGGGTATGGAACTCACACTCTTTGGGTCCTGTCACTGCATCTAAACAACGCCTTTATCCACTGTGCCATGTGGCTCAATCGGTAACAGCACGTCAGGGTATATGACGGTTCCATATAGAATACAGGTTCGATTCCTGTTGAGGGGGCGCATATTTTCTATGCAAATTTCTCGTTAAATGTCTTTAATACTGTTTATTATAAGCAGAGAATTCACTTAAATATTTGTATCTATAAAAAGAACGTATAAAAAAAAATGTCTTTATATATATTAAAGACATTTTTATGTTTAACGTTGTTATTTATCGATACAAGTATTTAAGCAAATGCTCTGTTTATGATAAACAGTATTAAATAACATTTACCGGCCTGAATGTCCGAGAAATTTTCATAGAAAATATTCGTTCTTTGACAGGATTCGAACCTGCATCCTATACGGAACCGTCATATACGCTGACATGCCTTAACCGTTTCCATCGTTCTGATATTTTGAAATCATTTTTGATTTGCTTTGTAACGTGGAGGACTTCATGCTTGTATGAAGATATAAGAACCTATTGATCTCTGCGTATTCCTATATCAACGGAAGGGATTTCTTGAACTGTTTATATAAAATAGTTCAATCGACTTTTTTAATATTTTAATATTTGGAAATCATCTTCGAATACGTTTTCACAACATCGTCCACGTGACGACGACGTGATCATATTTAAACGGAACGCTGATCTTATATAAAAAATTTCAGTTATCTGTTTGGATTAGTTGTGCTCTTATGTCCATCGTCTTTTCGTGTTGAATTTTTATATGTTCTAATGTTAATTATGTTTAAATGAAAATGTCCTGAAGATGGTCTAAAATAGACCGAAACGTCTGACGTTGACTTAATATTAACATTAATACAGCATAATTGCATATTAAGATTTTTGTTTGTTTTTTCTGTATATTTTTTTTCATACTGTCGGATCTATATCCATATATTTGCTTATATATATATATATATATATATATATATATATATATATATATATTCTGTATTTAGGCACCAAACGTTCTTTAAGTCAAATATTATTAAGGAAAACAGACATTTTGTGTTGATTAATTTTATTGATCGACTTTTCCAAATTGCGAATGATCCTTTTCAGATAGCAAGGAAATTCCGTCAGAAATTGCCCAAAGTTCATTTCAGAAGAAATATTCTCCATGTTTTCGATTTTCTTAAGCCATCATCACGGTGGGTAGAGACAAATGGTGAGTTTGGTAGAACGAGTGAGTATTGTGCCATCGGCAAAGTGTGTGTATGTGCGTCTGTCTGCGCTTTATATCTAAATAAAGTCATAAATTGTATTTCAAATCGATGCATAACGCATATTGTATTTTCGTCTTTGCCGTATACAGGGTGAATGAAAACTAACTCCCTATTTTATGTATGATGGACTCTCCCGTCTAGCTATAATTTTTACAAGAGAGAAGCGTCTATTATATATAAAATAGGGAGTTACTTTTCAATCACCTTGTATATTATTATCGATAAAATAAAATGAAATAAAAATTAAATCTCGTCTGATATTAAAAAATATATATCTGTCTATATTGAGGTTTCAGGTTCTTAAATTATAACTGTTTTATTTATAGATGATTGTTTTTCTTCCATGAGCATTAGTTCAAGCATCATAAGTGTGTTTTCACTATTTTATTTTACTAGTATTTTGGTATTCTTTGTGTGTACCTGCCTAGTGTTACTATGATCTTTATGCTGCTTAATAATGTGTCTTATTGCACTTTGGTCCGATAGGTGGCAAGTGAGTCTCCGTGAGAGTGTACTTGTGGTATATCCTATGTAAGATGTTTTGTGTTTTTTATTGACATAGATACATTTTTTTCTGTTTCTAAGGACATATTTTGATCTGAAATTAAGCCATCTTATACATATACATTCATATTAAACGTAACCTAATCTATTTTCAGGTTTCTTTTCAAAACTTATAGCCCTTTAAATATATCAACTGTATCTTTAATCAAAAAATGAATTTACATAACAAAACCAAGCTTAAATATTAGTCCGCCGTTACTTTAAAAGGAGAAGATTTATTTTAGATTTGGAGGGGAAAAAACAAGTTTATTCAACATGTTAGTCTTCACTGAAAAGCCATTTTTCTTTTATACAGACACACGCACACAGACACACACACACATATATATATATGTATGTTTCGCATTTTTACAATTCTTATGTAGACGACAAGCACAGGAAAATATGTTTTAAGCTGTACCAAAAATAACTGAAAGTCTGTGATTAGGAGGAAAAAAGTCAAAATGGATAGAAAAACATGAAAAATAATTGAATATTTCGAAGCCATATCTCATAAATCCTTAAAGTTTTTTGGCGTTATCTTTGAAGACTTTTATTTCTGTGATCACTCTGTGCGTGTGTTTTATATTCTTTCTTTAATTATTCTTGTTCATTCGGATTCTTCTTCTGTTTTCCTCTGCCAGATTTGTCCTTTTTGTAAAACCTTATCTGTAATCTTTGATAAACGACCTTTGAGCGAAATACTTATGTGTCTTAGTTATTCATAACGTATCCATCTTTTTTTTTTAAGCATTTCACCCCAAGCAAGGCGGGAAGCCACTAGGACGCAAGGGGTTCCAGAAAATTTAGAGCAAGATCAGATAGGAATGATAGAAGAAAGGATGAGGAGAAGGGTAGTGGATAGATCAAGGCAACTCGAGATGTCGATTGACATTACACTTGAATAGCTGGAGATTATAGCTCACAGAGAAACAGGAATAGGGAAGGGAGTTCCACCGGTGAGAGGTGCGAGACATGAAGCTATTAGAGTAGAAGAGACGGCTACATTTAGGAGTTTCGACAGTGAAGGGGTGAGAGCGGGATGCCAGCCTCGTAAGGCGCTGGAACTCATGACGTCTGGGAACCAGCGATTGCAGCTCCTCGGAGCAATTTCTATGAAAGTATTTATAAAACAGACAGAGGGAGGCGACGGCGCGTCTGTGAGAAAGTGACTGTAGACGAGACGCCAGGGCAGGGCCAACTATATTGCATATCCGCCTCTGGGGCCTATCAAGAATCCCGAGGCAAACAGAAGGGGCACCAGACCATATATGGCAGCAATACTCCATGCAAGGGAGAATTGTTGATTTGTAGATCTGGAGGATCGACTCTCGGGGAGAAAAACTTCCTGGCGCGGCTCAGGGAGCCAACTTTCCTTGCGGTGGACGAGGCAATTCACTCAATGTATTTATTCCATCTAAGGTCAGCAGTCAACGTGAGACCGAGAAACCGCAGAGAGGGAAGGGAAGGATCTCTGTGGTGATTAATAGTGTGGCACCATTTACCAGGGAAAAAAAGAAAAGAAAGGAAAAAGAGAAAGGAAAGAAAGGAAAAGAGAGGCGAGACCCAATCGTGGATGTCATTAAAATGGCAGAAGGATTCTAGGTGGATGGGGGAATCGACTGTGTACTGTCAACAACTTGTGTTATCGGGAGATAGATAAGAACAGCTAAATGCGGAAAACATCTAATTAGCAAACCACAGACCGACTAGCCAAGGAAAAACTCCAATTGAAAATGTTATTTTGATAATTGACAAAGAACAGGTGAAATACAGGGCTTTAGATAGATAAGAGCAGCTCAATGCGGAAAACATCTAATTAGCAAACCACAGACTGACTAGCCAAGAAAAACTCCAATTGAAAATGTTATTTTGATAATTGACAAAGAACAGGTGAAATAGATATGGATAGATATGAAAAATTAACTGTGTCGTCTGCTGAGCCGCACACGAAGTAACGGCTGACGTTTTTTTTTGACAAGACATCTTTGGTTGCGATAACAGAACTATGTTATCAGAAATTGGCACCAAGAATGCAAATACGGCTAGGACAATGGAACTTTTCTTTTTTCGAGACGACGGTCGACTGTGTTTCGCTAGACCACCCATTCTGATAATTAGCGATAAGATGACTGACAAAGTCCAGGTGAGAACAAGAGTTATGACCACCACCGGTCGCATTGTTCTATTTGCGGCCAGAGAAAATGAGAACTGCGATTAAAAGAAAGAAAAGGAAAAGAAAAAGATAATTTTTTTTTTTGTTAAGCAAGATATATTTTTTTCCCTGAAACAAAGCCCGCGGGATCGCACAGGCCCGGCTGGACATCATTGGCTGAGTGGTGATCACGTGACGCAAGGAGGAAGCTGTCGCCGCCCATCTAGAGGATGGGTATGAGAGGTTGCTACGAAGAAGTGGGGAGGGCAGTTCACGCCCTCTGAAGTATGGTGAGAAGGTGGGAGTAAGAGAAGGCTCCCAAAAATGGAAAGAAGTGGAAAATTTCTAACCAAAAATAAAAGAAGTGGATATGTATTTAGAATTATCGAGGAACCCCTGGCGCCGACAAACCCACCCCCGTTTTGGTCGGCGTCCATATAAGCAAAGTCGCAGCGAGCAGAAATCAGTTCGGGAGAGACAGTTCCAGAAAGTTCCAGAGTTAAGTTCGGACTCCGGGTTCCCAGAGTCAGTCTCCAGTGCTCAGTTGAAGCAGGCCTCACATCGGCTGACCAAGATTCGCGCAATTTCCGGACACATCTTCAATCCAAGAACAACTATTTTGAAGAGCGACTTAGATCCAGACAACCAAAATAAGTTTTTTCGACTTTCGCCCGAAGACACACCAAAAAAAACAATTTCTTAAAGAGCAAACAACTTGAAGTGTTAAAACTCGCCTAACGGAAAATAACGTGTCACAATCCATAGAACGGGTCGGGAAATAGACGCGGTCCTATGTATCCAGCAACTAGACATAATGTTTGTTATCCTTTTTGTCTGATACCTTGAACTTTTGCGTTTTCATTTTATTTCTTTTATACGTATTTGTGCGATACCACCCCCGCGTGGACCCAGCTTGCAAGACTGATTGGTTTCGTCTGCCTAAGATCAATTCACAACGTGGGTAGGCAGACTGGAGATCAACGCAGTTACTTTGGTAACCAGGCGTTGGAAGCGAGTTGGGAGCGACGGGGCTGATATCGAATCTAACCAGATTCCCATCCGAGTCACCCAAAAGGTTAGAACGTCACATTTGGGTGCCGCGACCGATACCAAGACAGTTGGTCGTCACAGGACGAGACAACACGACTGACGCGACCGGCGGACGTCACGTTGGATCGGCGACCCCCGAACGAAGCAGCGAGGAGCGAGCGAAGGATGTGTTTAGGGACGTCACAATAGAGAGCAGTTTTGTCTTAGAAGCTTTGAAGTTGACCAGCCAATTCCTGCCCCAGTTCACAATCGATTGGAGGTCCTTTTCGAGACGCACGGCAAGGTGAGTTTTGTCAGCGAAACTAGATTTGTTTTTGAGGCAGGAATGGATTGTGGTGTCATCCGCGTAGATGCCAACTTGGGAAGTTATGGCGTCAGGAGGTCATTTATGTAGATAAGGAATAGAGTGGGGCCTAGGATGGAGCCTTGAGGAACATCTGCGTTCGTGGGATAGGAACTGGAGGAGAATCCGTTGAGAATCTTTGAATATACTTTTATTTTCATGCTTTTTCTAAGCTCACCTGTAAATCTCGCAGATTACGAACTGAGCATCGGTCTACGGGCATTAAAGAATAACTTAATCTGATCGAAAGGGAAAGCATTATTTGAACGGATTGTTTAATTACATAATCCGTGATATCAGCCGTAGAATTCATTAAGAATTTCAAGTTACTTTTATGTTTTAATTAACCATTTATGCCCGAAAGTACTTGGAATTTTTTTTACTAAAATCAGTAAAGATATAAATTGTTTTTCAAAACGGTGCGTTGTATTTTAGTATTTCCGTGTACAGCGGGGATTGAAAACTAACTCCCTATTTTGTGTATGGTGGACTCTCCTTTCTAACTATAATTTTTACAAGACGGAAGAGTCCATCATACATAAAATAGGGTGTTGCTTATCAATCACCTTGTATACTATCGATAAAATAAAATAAAATTAATGCTCTTCTGGAATAAAAGAAATATATATCTGTCTATATTTCTGAGATGAGGCAAGACTGCAAGAACATCGTAAAGCCGTAACACGAGGGGAAATAGAAAAGTCAGGCGTAGCTGACCACATATAGAGGGAAAAAGATCACCGTTCCCTGTGGGATGAGGTTGAAATAAACGAATAAACAGAGAACATCACTGGAAAATACGAAAATTTAAGGAATCAGCACATATGATAAGCCATAAAATCTTCTATGTTGACCAAGTATTGAATGCGATATGGAAACAATAATAATGGGTGCTAGAGTAAAGCAATAATAACAAAATTTCAATGAGAGCATTAAATTTAGACGTTTTATTGTGTGTTCACTACAGCAGTGGTGAACAAAAATTTGGAGAGTTGAGTTAAATGGAGAAAACTGAGACATTGAAGAGGGATGACACGTGAAACGAGAAAAATCTACCCCGGTGGACGAAATAAAGGGTTCATTTCGAAATTTCAGTTACTTGAAGAAGGCCGGAGAATACAACGGCCGAAACGTCCTGAATGTCACAATAAAGATGATATTACTGAAAATATACTCCACTAGTGGTACAATGGGAACGAAAATGTTGAAATTAATTTAAATCAAAAAAATTATTTCTTCTTCTTTTACGTACCGTATCCTATCAAGACTTTGTGCGAACATCGCTCTCCACAGCTTCCCGAATTAAATTACCATTATCGTCATTATTTGTGAGTGTTCTTCTATTTATCCCGTTATTCGCTTTTCCCCCTATTCCCCATTCTTGTAAATATTAAACTCTCCAAACCGTCTTTCCTCATTATGTGTCCCTGAGATTCCAGCGGTCTCTTTCTGATTGTAAGTATACGTATCTTTGTAATTATTATTTTCTATAAAACTTCCTCCTTGCTATCATGTTCTGGCCATGTCATGCTCAGAAGATCCACACTTTTTGTCTCCCATCTTTTTTTCAATCCATTCCCCCAAATTAGTAAAGTATTCACTGTTTTCACTTGCTTCTTTATAATATGTTCTGGGTGTTGAATTCTCTAGACCGTCTTTCTTCATTGTTTATCCCAGAGAGATCATTTGTTTCCTTCTGATTGTAAGTATACGTCACTTTGTAAGTGCTATTTTCATTAAATCTTCCTCGCTGCTAATATTTTCTCCGTGATATTCTTGGCATTCAGAAGGAAGAATATGAAAAAGAAAAGAGAAAACGTTTGGAAGTTGGTGCCAACTGCAAGTAGACACGTTAGTCTTTGGCAACGTTCCGTTTTTTTTTTTCTCTCATTGATTCTTCATTTAACCAGTCCCTAACTCTCTACTTGCCCCTGGTTATGGCACTTAACCTGAATCATTCATAAACAACCAGAAAATAGAATTGATATGTTCTAAACATTGGTGTATGGATTAGTTACAAAAAAATTACTAGAAGAAATAAAGACACTGAAAACAGGAGTGTTTGTGCTTGAGGCGTTTTTCGGTATGTGGGTGGGCAGAAAACTTCATTGGCTGAAGAAGTGATGCTAGAGCTGTAAAATCTTATATGCATTAATTGCAACTCTTCTTACGAATAACTGTATTGTTTGCTTCCAAAAACATTAAAATAAAATAAAATAAATAAATAAAAAAATTGGATCTCTGACGGTTCAAAAAGATATAAAAAATCCTTAGTAGCGATCTTGAAAATAAACAATATTTAACACCCTGAGGTTATTAAGCACCCGCAGAAAAAAAAGATTTAACTCGCAAGGACTTTCATGCTGACATGGTTGCTGTATTAAGAGATGATTTTCCGGCTATATCAACAGTGAAGTAGTGAGCAGTTGGTTTTAGGATTATGAGGGTTAGACATAAAGATGACCCAAGGTCTGAACGTCCTATAACTGCCACCACCGAGGTATAAAAATTTATTCTGTTCACCACTTGATGATGGGTAAAAGGCGATTAACTATAAATATCCCGTTAGAGAGTTGAGAATATTCTTCACAACGAACTTGGCATGCCGAAGGTTTCTCTTCAATGGGTGCCACGTCCTCTGACACCTGATCAAAAGCGCACCAGGCTGAGCACATCAAAGGTAAAGTATGTATATTGATTGGAACATCGAAGATGAAAGAAAACAATCAATATTTTCAGTATATCAAGGTGAGCTGAAAAGTTCATAGGCTGACTATATAGGAGTGATGCTAGAGCTGTGAAATCTTGCAAGTATTAATTTCAACTGCATTCAACTAGCTGCATTGTTTCTTTCCAAGTAAACTAACATCTGATTTTTCAAAGAAGATTTCAAAAGTAACTAATAGCGAATTCTCTTGAAAATGGTCAACAAGTACATGCAGAAAAGGGATTTATCCCCCAAAGACATACATACTGACATGGTTGTTACATTAGGGAATGACGTTCCATCCTTATCAACAATGCAAAGTGGGTAGTTGTATTTAGGTGAGGAAGATGACCCAAGGTCTGAACGTCCATCTCTCACCACCGAGGAAAACATCGTATTCACCACATCGTGATGGATGACATGCGACTGATTATAAATCAAATGACCAATGCTATTAGCTTATCCCGTTAGAGAGTTGAGAATATTCTTCACAATGCCGAAGGTTTCTCTTCGGTGGGTGCCAGGTCTTCTGACACCTGATAGAAAGCGCACCAGGCTGATCGCATCACGGGAAAACCTGGCAATGTTGGAGGCAGATTGAGCTGGTTTCTGTGAAAGTTTCCTAGCCCAGGATGAATATTTGGTTGATCACATTGAGCATGAGGCAGAGACAATCCATGCAGTGGAAACACCCCTCATCTGCCTCTAAGAAGTTCAAGCAAGTTACATCTACAGGGAAGGGGATTGCCTCGGTTTTTTGGGGTGCTAAAGACATTGTTTTTATTAACGATCTTCAGAATGGTCACACTACCAATAGATATTACAAAGCCAATTTGTTGATGCAGATACAGAAGGCTATCAAGACCAAAATACTCAGAAAAAAAAATTGACGAAAGGATTCAACAGGAAAATCCTCCAGACTACAGCAATGGTTTCAATGGCTGCTGCGGGTGACTATGGCTTTGAAATCGTTGACCACCTTCCTTATTCTCCTGATTTGGCCCTATCTGACTATAATCTGTTCATCAATGTGAACCACACTTAGCTGAGAACCAATATCGCAGTGACGATAGCGTCATATCTGCTGGTGATAACTTTTTCGACCAATAAGATGACTGTTTCTTAACCTGTTGTGGTGTCCTCCCTCTAAAGAGTCTATGTTAGACTCTTCCGCCTACTATAAGATTAGTAGTACTGAGGACATCGGGAAACAGTCACATAGATTGTTCAACTGTCAAACTCTTTGCTTCGAGCGGAGATGAACCCGGACGAGGCTTTGCCGAAGGGCAAAGTTTCGTCCGGGGAGGTAGACAGTCCCTGAACCTGTTTATGCGAGTTCTAAGGGAATATTTTTGGCCGAGCCTACGGGCTCAGAGAACCCACGATAAACCCGGTCTCGTGTCCCATACATCCCTGGTAGAGGAGCTGTTAAATATAACAGTCGCATAGATTGTTCAACTGTCAAACTCTCTGCTTCGAGCAGAGAGGAACTCGGACGAGGCTTTGCCTAAGGGCAAAGTTTCGTCCGGGGAGATAGACAGTCCCTGAACCCGTTCATACGGGTTCGAAGGGAATATTTTTGGCCGAACCTACGGGCTTGGAGAACCCACGATAAACTCGGCCTTGTGCCACAGATTCTTTGATATCCGATTTTCTTGTATTAAAATGATTGTTATTTGTATTTTTTTCTTATTAATTATGCCTTTCCATTCTTTAGAAATTAATTTCTGAGATCTGACTAAGGTCAAGAAAGTTAGAGATGCACACTGAATTACAATATTACAAGAGAAAAAAATTATTTGGGGATCGATAACATGTTCATTGTGTGGTGCTTGTAATATTTATAAACAGATATTTCTTTAATTTGGCTTTATTCGACACAAATGCATAATTATAGTTGAACGCAGTTAGGATTGAACTCACTACTCACTACTCAAGCATCCATCTCCGAGATTGGTTTACATATGAACCCTTGCTGTTCGGTTACTGACTTGTGCAGCGGTCTCAAAGTTAAGGACACAAGAGTTATAACATACTGAAGAAGGGGTTCATCGGGTTCTAATCAGGCACATCGCCAGGGTGTCAACTCGAGGTTATGTGGGGAGGGGGGCATCAACTACAGAGCGGCCCACTATTAGAAGCACATTTTCTGGTATTCAAACTCATTCGCGATATATTCACATATAGGGGAAAGAACATTTTTCAAAAGGAATCAGCTTTCCCTAATGTGAACTATCAAATTTATTTCTAATCATAAAATTAAAAAAAAACAACAAAAAAAACAAAACACGTATGTAAATTACATTTATATTCTCACGTCAGGTAGTTAAAGAAAAATAGATGGTGATTGTGGGAAGGTCATGTTTTCTTACGTCCCTTGGGGAGGAACTAGAAAAATACCTGATGATCTTGAGATTAATTGATTGTCTGCACTTGGTGGATATGTCAAGCTCTATACAGCTACTGCAAAATTATGGAAAAGATTAGGGACAATATAATAAGATTTATTAAAATTCCAGAGAAAATATTAATCAAAGAAAATAATTCCTCGTGGTTCGCTGAAAGAGACAGCTGAAGTTTCAGGGACATATAATGAGGAAGGAGTGCCTGGAGAATCTGATACTCACAGGTCGTATAGAGGCAAAGAGAGACAAGGGAAAACAGCGCGTGGCATACCTAGCGAGCTTCAGCAGGTGAACGTGGTCTGGGGGGAGGAAGCAGAGGGAAGGGACTTGTTGAGAGCTGCAAGGGATAGAAGGAGGTGGAGAGCCATGATCGCCTACAGGACATAAAGGACATAGCATATAAAAAAAAAGAAGCAAGATTCTTAAGGATTGGCGTTGCAAGTCCTACACCCAGCCTGTTTCGGCTTCATAGTTCTTATTTCTCTAAAAGAATGATTCTCATCGTGGAGCACATGCCCCACCAGTGGGGCATGGTAATATTTTGGTGGGGCATTCGTTGGATGTGCACCCTTTGGTTTACGAAACCAAAAGATTAAAGGGTCAATTCGAGAATGAGTTATTAACAGTGAATTGTTTTCAAGTGAGTCTGAGTGGGAGTGTTAATGTTAACGCGTGTTAATACATACGAGGAATATACAGTATGTATACATAAAACTATTTTGTGTGTATGTACGTACATGTGCAATTGGCATACATGTAAGAATTGAATATTACAGAGGGGGGCACCTGAATTTTAGAAATAGCAAAGTGGTCAGCACTCCACCTTTTTAAATGCTTGAACAAAAAAAGAAAAAGAAAACAAACAAACAAAAAAAACGGAAGTTTCCTTTAATGATATATTGGTTACGAAACTGGGTACTTGGTTATCTGTCATCGCAACTTTTATAAAGTTAGATATGGTATATTTTTCAGATTGCTAAATGAATCTTTAGTCCACGCTCAGAAGATCGAACATTTATTGGCATTATCAAAGTGGAGGAACAAGTGTCACCGAGGAACGTCACGAAACCATATTGACATACTCTTTTCTTTCTATATGCCGTGTGCTTTCAGGACGTAAGCGATCATGACTCTCCACTCCCTCTATCGCCACACCCACCCAGATCACGTTCTGTCATCCACTTGTTGAAGCTCGCTAGGTATGTCATACATCGTTTTCCTTTGTCTCTCTTTCCCTCTATTCGATCCGTGAGTATCAGATTCTCCAGGCACTCCTTCCTCATTATGTGTCCCAGGAACTTCAGCTGCCTCTTCCTAATATTAAGTATAAAACTCCCCCTTGTTTGCATCCTTTCTAAGACCTCATCGTTGCTCCCACGCTCGGTCCATGATATCCTTAACATCCTTCTGTAGAACCACATCCTTGTCACCTCGAGTCTCTTCTTCATCTTTGAGGGAATCGTCCAACATTCGCTGCCTCTTCCTAATGTTAAGTATAAGCCTCCTCTTTGTTTGCATCCTCTCTAAGACCTCATCGTTGCTCACACGCTCGGTCCGTGATAGACTTAGCATCCTTCTGTAGAACCACATCTTTGTCGCCTTGAGTCTCTTTTTCATCTTTGAGGAAATCGTTCAACATTCGCTGCCGTAAAGAAAGACGGATGTCACGTAACAGCTCAGTATTCTTTTCTTTGTTACCAAAGAAATCTTCCTGTCTTGCAATACTCTGTCCAGCTTTTGGAATTCGCCCTTGGCCAATGGATCTCAGTGTCGCATTTACCGTTCTCTGTCAGAGCCTTTCCCAGATATTTAAACTTCCGCGTCTGAATTGATTTGAAGATGGAGTCAACCCATTCGACGCCATCCTGCTGGCTATCGCTGCGTTCATGCAACTCGAATAATACGATTAATGTTAGTTATTTGGAGAAATAAATATAATTTAAGAAACAAATAGTTTATTTGTACACATCTGTATTTGTGAAAAGCTTGGAACATTAATTTCAAACGTGGCGACAGATAACCTACAAGTACCCAAAATTGTTTAGGATAAGACTTTCAGCTCTCATTGATTCGACAAACAATAATCAGACAAAAAATGTTTCTTTGTCCATCATATGAAATCAATATTCCATCGAAACTTGGAGTACATTGATGAGAGAAGAGGTTCTCATTCGGGCCAATACTTGATTTACAGGGGGAAATTTAAAACTGAAGTAGGGGGAATTTTAACCAAGAGAAGCATTAAGGAGATATTATACACAGATATATAAATATAAAGGGTCTAATGATGAAAAAATGACCAAATTATAATTTGAAATAGGCGAATAATGGAGACAACATAAAATTCCGAGAATCACAGTCCGAAGGTAACAATTTGAATATTTTCAAAAGTTTGATTTTGTTATATGAAAAGAAGCATGAATTATATGTTGTTATCTGAAGGAACAGCTAGAGGGTTCAATCTGGGTAAAGATTAGCTAAAACACATTTTGTTTTATTGTCTCTTCTCTGTCGAGGCTGACAATAGGTATAGAAAACTTTCGTTAATATGCAGAATAATGTCCTATCTGCGTGCACAGGAGATTGAGAAGAGACTGTTGAGAAAATACACATAAAAAATTCGTATGATATTAGGTACCTCAAAACCTCAAATATCTCGATGAAAATAGGCCCCAAACTTGATAAAACCAGTTTATCTTCATAATGTTTCTGTTATTATTAGAGGCGTGACTAAAGTATTTTATTTATTATTCTATTAAATTTCTTAATCCATTCTAGCACGTTCTGAATTTTAGTTAAAAATCTAGTTTACTTGCGTCAGAGGATGGGCAAATGATTAGTATAGGGATTTTGGGCGTCTTTTTTGGCGTTGAAAACATTGTTTTGGAAATTCTTGTAAAAATCAAATAATTGTCGGATTTTAATGAAAATTTCAGGAATTATTAAAAAATAAATGAAATTATTTTTCGATGTTTTTTTTTTTTAGAAAATATTGGTAAAAATATTTTTTGTTACAACTGTTACCTCTACTTAATTTTATGAAATTTCGAGAAATTAAAATTCTACCCTCTTCATATTTATAATAGTTAAATGCAGGTGTCTTTGGAGAATTTAAATCCTCAATTTATTTTTATCAAAAAGAAACATCATTTACGGAAATGTTACCCTGAATCTTAAAATAAAAAAAATGTAATAAAACTATACCATCATTTAATTAGAAAAGCTTTTAATTAATTTTATAAATAAGATATATTAAGACCACAGTTGTCTTATGAAAAAAAACGTTCGATGAATAATGAATGTTTACAAGAATTGTATTCATTTTTAAAAGATTTTAATTAGAAAAAAATTTATTGTTTGAAATCTTTTAAAATTCTGTTTTAAATTCAGACTTTTAGCTGATTATTAATTGAAAACTTAATTTGCTCATCATAAATGGAAAATTTTAATGCAAAATATCAAACGCTATTATTTGTAAGACAATTTTGATTTTTGTGTGTATAAACGTGCCGATTTTTGTAAGTATGGGAAACCATACACGACATTATCAGATAATAAGAGCGAAAACTACAGTAAATTTATAAGCCAAAATTTCTAAAATTCAAACAAAAAATTTACGGAGAATATTTTCCTAAATTTTTAAGATTACTGTGTACTTAAAATTATATAAAAAAGGATCTCACGTTATTTTCTTAAACTATGTTTTACAGATAAGATCTTTAGAATTATCAAGGCTGTCAAAACTGCTATCATCCGGTGAAAAACACAGTTAGTGTCGGAGTAAAAATGCTTTTCTGAAATATTTTCAACTTAATGCAAATAATATTTGTTTCAAATCATAATAATTACGCTTTAAATCAGTTAATATTCTTCCAATAAAGTTTCAGAAAAGTATATTTTATTTTTGGGAGATTTTTTTTAATAAAGGAAATTAAATTGCAATAAAAGACGACTAAAACTTGCACTAATCAGCTACTTTAGCAAAAAAAAAAAAAAAAAAAACAGAGGAAAAAAAGACAAAAAAAACTGCTTCCAATCAATGCAAATTGGTTTTTGAAATGCAGTAGACTATTTTGCTCATTGTAAATATTAAATTTAATCTCTTAGCTTGAATTTAGGACTAAAATAAAAGATTTTCATTTTTAAAAAATGATTTTAATCTTTAGGTGTCTCATTTTTTGCGGAGATTTCTGTATAAATTATTTTAAATATCTTAATTTAAATCGCTGATAAAAGAGAATAAGGATCTAATAACTTTTTCATTTTATTTGATAATCAATTAATTAATGAAAATTCATGAATGTGATGACTGCATGAATAAAAATATGATAAAAAGTTATCTGATTGGTTGATGTTCGCTGTCTGTGAAATCATTCAGGAAAAAGATATTAATATTCTAAAATGGATATTAGGAAAATCATAATACTAATGGATTTATGTTGCTAAAATGTCCACAGTGGATAATATAAAATGACTACAATTACTCAAACTAGAAATATCCGTGAATATTTCATAGTTGACATATTTGAATTTTACGATAAATCTTAATTCTTAAGTTAATAATTGAATAAGCTCACGACAAGTTTTACCACAATAGAATATCCGTATAAATTCCTCTATCTCATCGTTAAAAATTTCAGATGAATAATTTTAACAAAAGAATGAAATAACAATCATGAATATGAATGTTGGTCGTTGTTTAAAGAAGAAGCGGTGGTGGGGGGGAATTGAAAACTTTTTTTCGCTGAAAAAAGGCGTTAAACACGTCATTCTTTCTTTTTTTCTTACTTTCTTTCTTTCTTTCTTTCTTTCTTTCTTTTTCACACTGAAACCAAATAGAGGCTTTCCACGCGATCAAAACGGAATAGTTCATTATTTATGAAGTATTGACATGAGTCGTGAAACAATTTTGTATTCTATTCTTTTCTTTTCTTTCTTTTCTTTTCTTTTCTTTTTTTTCTTTTCTTTTCTTTTTTGAAGTCAAATAGAGACTTTCTACGCGATCAAAAACGGAATAGTTCATTATTCATGAAGTATTGACAGGAGTCGTTAAACTTTTTTCTTTTCTTTCTTTCTTTCTTTCTTTCTTTCTTTCTTTCTTTCTTTCTTTCTTTCTTTCTTTCTTTCTCACTGAAACCACGCAGTAGCTTTGATATATCTTTACCCTTCTTCCACGCAATCAAAACGGAGTAGTCCATTATTTATGAAGTATTGACAGGATATGTTAACGCGTTTTTCTTTCTTTCTTTCTTTCTTTCTTTCTTTCTTTCTTTCTTTCTTTCTTTCTTTCTCCGCCGAAACTGTGCAACATCTATGATATGTCTTTTCCGTCTTTCCACTCAATCAAAACGGAAGTTTCTATTATTTATGCGTGATTGGCAGAGCGTAGAGGTCGTGCTAACTAAAAGAGGGGCAAACAGAAGCATCACTCTAATAATACAGTTGTATCGTGATTCAGTTTTAAAGAATATATATATATATATATAAATTGACCTTATATCGAGATAAAAGATGAAAAATATTGGCGGTGTAGGAAATATAGTGGGGATCAAAGACCTTTGATAATGCATAGCAGACACAAAAGAGGAAAACTCAGTCAACAGTGGATTTTTGAAGGAATTCCAAGAAATACGCAGTTATTTTGTTGAGATTGTCGAAGACAGAACCAAGGCAACTCTCGAAAATGTGATACGAAGACAAATCCATTTGGACAGAACAATTATAAATGTCGGTTGTAATGTATATAAAGCCTTAAATAAAATTATGTCGTCATAATCCATTAAAAAAAAACATTTGTTTCTGAGATATTCTGATTCCATCTAAAAATTAAAAAAAATAAAAGACAACAGCAGATACAGAATGGGAGTATATTTTTTTTTAAATTTTCAGCAATTAAAGAAAAAATGATGCCGTATCTGATTTTTTTTCTTTTTTTAAAATCGGGTTCACCCCCAAGCAAGACAGTAAAGCCACTAAAATACAAGAATTTACTGAATGTGGAAGAATTAGAAATTAATTTTTTTTTTTATACTTATTTCTTTATTTGTACATTTATTCATTTTTGTCTAAATTTTTCGTTCTTTCTTTCTTTATATCTGTTATACTAGAACATACCTATTCTATTGTAATAGACTCTTCCACCTATAATAAGTAGTAGTAGTAGCAGTCGCCACTGGGCTCAGTGGAGTTGAGTGAGTCAGTCGATGTCGGACATTGAAGTATCAAACATCACAACTAGATTGCTGCGTCATTAATTATTATTTCAAGTTCCTAACGTTTTGTACGTCGAACCTTTTTAGGACCGACTTATTGAAATACAATTTAAGTAAATGCTCTATTTTTATAATAAACAGTATTAGACAACATTTACCGACCTGAAATTTTCATAAAAAGAATGTATAAACATAAAAAATGTCTGAAAATAATTGTCGGACTTTGTCCATTTCATAATGTGTGAAGTCATTTGTTTCCATTTGGATACGCCATGAGCAGATATGAATGTACGTGAGGGGATCATGGAAAATTGTAGTTTAAAGGCAGTAAAATCGACCTTGCTAACCGAACGCTCCTCTGTGGACGAAACGGTTAAGACACGTCACGCTATATGACGGTTCCATATAGGTTACTGGTTCGATTACTGTCAGAGGACGCATATTTTCTATGAAAATTTCCCGAACATTCAGGCCGGTAAATGTTGTTTAATACTGTTTATTATAAACAGAGCATTTACTTAAATACTTGT
>CAHIKZ030002999.1:452500-555000 GCA_903632075.3 Acanthosepion pharaonis | reverse complement strand
TATAAAAAAAAAATTAATATTATTGTTTATGTTTCTATTCTCGCCGTTGCTATTAGCTACCTTAAACAAGAAACATTTTCAATGAAATATATATATATATATATATATATATATATATATATATATATATATATATATTTTATACTTCACTTTTTTACTTTTCTATTTTACATTCTATATACCTTTCTGTACTTCATTTGTCTATACTTGATTTTTTATATATTTATATCTCAATTTTATATATTTATATCTCAATTTCTTTTTTCCCTTATATAATTCTTTCTTTCTTTCTTTTTACTTTCTGTCTTCATTTCTTTCTTTCTTCCTTTATATATTTCTTTCTTTCTACATTTCTCCTATTTAAATTTCTTTTTTTCTTTTATATATATATATATATATATATATATATATATATAAACAGCCCTTTTTACATTTCCCTATTTCTTTTTTCTATTTATCTTTATTTATTTAGTGTTTCCTTCATGTATTTATTTCTGGCTATGTTTTTCAGTCTTTTTTTTTTTTACTTTTCCCTATTTCTTTCCCTCTGTCAATTTTCTTTCTTTATATATTTCTTTTTGTCTTTCTTTGTTTCTTTCTTTCTATGCTTATTTATTTGTTTTTTTAATTATTTTTATTTCATTTTCTATATTTTTTCTATCTTTCTGTCTGTTAATTTTTCTTTCTTCTTTTTTTCTTTGTTTCTATATTTCCATTTTTTTTATAATTCCGTGTTTCTTTTTTTCCTTTTATATGTTTTTTGTTTATTTGTTTGTTTTTTCTTTCATTACTTTCCTTTTTATGTTTGTCTTTTTCTTTCTTTCTTTCTTTCTTTCTTTCTTTCTTTTTTCTTTCTTTCTTTCTTTCTTTCTTTCTTTCTTTCTTTCTTTCTTTCTTTGTATCCTATACTTCACGTTTTATATTTCTCTGTTTTTTTTACATTTCTATATTCTTTCCCGCTATACTTCTTTCTTTCTTTCTTTCTTTCTTTCTTTCTTTCTTTCTTTCTTTCTTTCTTTCTTTCTTTCTATATTTTTCGTTAAGAAAATATTTGTCTCTCCTTTTCTCTGTCTATATTTCTTTCTTTCTTTCAACCTTTTGTTTTTCTTCCTTTTCATTTCTATCTAATCTTTTCTTCACTTTCCTTTGTCATTTCATTTCATTCATTCACCTGTTCTTTCTTATCCCCGAATCTAACCACAAACTTAATTGCATGGTGAAAAAAACAAACACATGGAACCTTTCATAAATATCTGTATACGATCATTACTCATGACGTCATCAGTAACAGAAAGCGGGAAATAAAAGCCATATTGGTCGAGTTACAATCCCTCTTCTTTTGTTATGACCTTTTACATTTAAACAACATAAAACAAAAACCAATTCTTCTTCAAAACGTTTAATATGATCCTCTTCTGCCAACGTTTTATTTTTAAAATGAGAAAAAAAAAATGATTAAAAAAAAAAGAATTCTTAAATTTATGAAGCATTCAATCAGTTTTGAATAAAAATGCCAAGAATAGCATTTGTTGAAGAGAAAAATCTTTTTTTGATGTTTTTCCAGGGCAGACATATTTAGATCAACATTGTAATTGAGTGTCTGTTCCATCAATTGTCTTCATTGTGGCGGTTGCCATTGAGTAATGTAAAAAAGAGAGTAATAACATATTTTCGTCCATTTGCTATTTTTCTTATATTGTTATGGGATTGAAAAACTTTGGCGATGTGTAATCGCGAAAGAGGACAGACATCAATGATTACAAGTGAAAAGGTTTCAATCCTATATTTTGTGACGTTTCCTTAGTAATGTAATGAAATATATTGGTTCGAAAATTACCACTCATATCATAATCTTACATCAGTAATGAGAGATAACTGAAAAACAAGCGTTCAATTATTGAGTCTTTTTTCTAATCATAATATACATTTCTACTTTATTATGGCAGTTATAAACCCGAACTGATTCCCATAGCCGGAAACATCCCTGGAGACAGATTCCTACATTCTGGAAACCTCTGCCATTGATATGCGTCGTAGATAGGCACTGACAACCAATTTCCAACTATTGGTTTTTAGTGTGGCTTCAAAATTAGTACAGTTTTCAATGAAGGTACAAAATTTGTCTTGTGATACCCAAAGTATTGAAAGAGTTGTAAAAATGGTGAACCGGTTTTCAACAAAATCGAGCGCAGGTACTGAGTTGAAGGGTGGCGCTAAAAGAATGAATGAAAGAAGGAACTCATCAGTCCAACCGTTTGGAGGCAGCATTTTCCTTAAAGAATCGATTGAATATGTATCTGTTAAAAAAACCCAAAAAACTACTACTTTTATTTTAATTTTAAAAAATTATATGAAGTTAGGTCTATTAAATGTTTAATATAGCATCTATTGTTATTTACATTATTTACATTGTTCGAACAGTTTTCCTCCTCATTTTTGCCATATTCACAACGTTTCGGCCGTTGCAAGCTCCGTCCTTCTTCAGGATATGTGTATATTTCTGAGATGATGTATTGTAATTATTTACATTGTTCGGAATGTTGTCTTCATTTTTATTGCCATACTCACGACGTTTCGGCTGTTGTACATTCTGTCCACCTTCAGCTGATTGGAAGAGCATGCAACGACAGAAAACACCGTGAATATGACAATAAAGATGAGGATAACAGTTCGAACAATGTAAATAATTACACACCTTATCTCAAAAATATAGACAGATAGCATCTGTTAAATTTTGCTAACTTCAATGTCCGTTTCCTTAATTAAATGGTAAACAATACTTCATTTACCAATTTTAAAAAAAATGAATAAAATATGTTTATTATTTTTGTAAATTCAATGTAAATGAAAATGACCATTAAATTTTTTGTTTGTCACATTATATGAGAGGGTGCGCTGAAAAGATCATAGGCTGAACCTTGAAGTGGGTGATGCTAGAACTGTGAAAACTTGTATGCATTAATTTCAATTCTTCTTTTTAATAAGTGCATTGTGTTCTTTCCAGGTAAACTGGTATCTGATTGTTCAAAGAAGACTGTTCATCCTGTTGTTAAAAAAAGTCATCAACAGCAGATATGATGTCATCATTACTGTGATACTGGTTCCCACTCAAGTGCTTTTTCATGTTTGGGAAACAGATGATAATCAAATCATGTGAATGGGGATGGTGATTCATCCACAGTAGCAATTCAAACTAAATAATTGCGTGCAAAAGGATTGTCCTGATGAAACAAGACCTGTTTCTACGTATTTTTTTTTCTGGTCGTCTGATCTTGATGCCTCACCAAGTTGCCATATTACTTTCCATTGACGGTGTCACTCTTTTGAATATAGTCAAGGAAAGCAAATGTTTTTGCCCCCCCCCCAAAAAAAAAATGAGGTGATCATCTTGCAGATGAAACAACCGTGAACTTCTTTGGAGCAGGTGAGGAAGGGTGTTACCACTGCATGCGTTGTCTCTTTGTCTTTGACTCAAAGTGATGAACACTCATCTGTCATCCATCACCATGTGGGGAACACGATTAAAGTTTTCCCGTTGGTGGCAGTTGCAGAACGTTCAGATGATGGGTCATCCCCTAATGTACTAACCATGTCGCCATAAATGTAAATTAATCCACCATGCCAAATGTCCATTTTCAGGAGAAGAAATTTAAAGATTTCTTTTGACAGTCAGGTTTTTATTATGATTTCAGCCCAGCCATTGGTGGCAGTTTTTCAAATCGCTAAATTTAATTTCTTTTGCAGTTATTAATAAAGATTAAATTAATACATGTATGATTTCGTTCACTAATTCATAATCATCCTCTGATGTCAGGTGTCATTTTTCTGGAAATAAACAATGCAGTTATTATTAAGAAGATTTGAAATTAATGTCGCCATTTCAAGCTCCAGCCTCACTAATTCATAATCATCCTCTGAAAGTTTCTTTTTCTGTCAGGTGTCAGTTTTTCTGGGGTAAACAATGCAGTTATTAATAAGAAGATTTGAAATTAATACATGTATGATTTCACAGCTCCATTTTCATAATCATCCTCTGAAGTTTCTGCCTATTCCCCGTCTGTCAGGTTCATTTTTCTGGAAATTTCTGCAGTTATTAAAAAAAAGATTAGATTTCACAGTTCCAGGGTGTCAGTTTTTCTGAAATAAACAATGCAGTTAAAGTAATAAGTCTGTCAGGTGTCATTTTTCTGAAATTAATACATGTATTAAGAAGATTTGAAATTAATAGCTCCAGCCTCACTAATTCATAATCATCCTCTGAAAGTTTCTGCCTATTCCCCGTCTGTCAGGTGTCAGTTTTTCTGAAATAAACAATGCAGTTATTAAGAAGATTTGAAATTAATAAATGTATGATTTCACAGCTCCAGCCTCACTAATTCATAATCATCCTCTGAAAGTTTCTGCCTATTCCCCGTCTGTCAGGTGTCAGTTTTTCTGGAAATAAACAATGCAGTTATTAAGAAGATTTGAAATTAATAAATGTATGATTTCACAGCGCCAGCCTCCAGCCTCACTAATTCATAATCATCCTCTGAAATTAATAAATGTATGTTTCTGCCTATTCCCCTCTGTCTGTCAGGTGTCAGTTTTTCTGGAAATAAACAATGCAGTTATTAAGAAGATTTGAAATTAATAAATGTATGATTTCACAGCTCCAGCCTCACTAATTCATAATCATCCTCTGAAAGTTTCTGACTATTCCCCGTCTGTCAGGTGTCAGTTTTTCTGGAAATAAACAATGCAGTTATTAAGAAGATTTGAAATTAATAAATGTATGATTTCACAGCTCCAGCCTCACTAATTCATAATCATCCTCTGAATGTTTCTGCCTATTCCCCGTCTGTCAGGTGTCAGTTTTTCTGAAATAAACAATGCAGTTATTAAGAAGATTTGAAATTAATAAATGTATGATTTCACAGCTCCAGCCTCACTAATTCATAATCATCCTCTGAAAGTTTCTGCCTATTCCCCGTCTGTCAGGTGTCAGTTTTTCTGGAAATAAACAATGCAGTTATTAAGAAGATTTGAAATTAATAAATGTATGATTTCACAGCTCCAGCCTCACTAATTCATAATCATCCTCTGAATGTTTCTGCCTATTCCCCCCGTCTGTCAGGTGTCAGTTTTTCTGGAAATAAACAATGCAGTTATTAAGAAGATTTGAAATTAATAAATGTATGATTTCACAGCTCCAGCCTCACTAATTCATAATCATCCTCTGAATGTTTCTGCCTATTCCCCGTCTGTCAGGTGTCAGTTTTCTGAAATAAACAATGCAGTTATTAAGAAGATTTGAAATTAATACATGTATGATTTCACAGCTCCAGCCTCACTAATTCATAATCATCCTCTGAAAGTTTCTGCCTATTCCCCGTCTGTCAGGTGTCAGTTTTTTCTGGAAATAAACAATGCAGTTATTAAGAAGATTTGAAATTAATACATGTATGATTTCAGCCTCACTAATTCATAATCATCCAGCCTCACTAATTCATAATCATCCTCTGAAAGTTTCTGCCTATTCCCCTCTGTCTGTCAGGTGTCAGTTTTTCTGAAATAAACAATGCAGTTATTAAGAAGATTTGAAATTAATAAATGTATGATTTCACAGCTCCAGCCTCACTAATTCATAATCATCCTCTGAAAGTTTCTGCCTATTCCCCGTCTGTCAGGTGTCAGTTTTTCTGGAAATAAACAATGCAGTTATTAAGAAGATTTGAAATTAATACATGTATGATTTCACAGCTCCAGCCTCACTAATTCATAATCATCCTCTGAAAGTTTCTGCCTATCCCCCGTCTGTCAGGTGTCAGTTTTTCTGGAAATAAACAATGCAGTTATTAAGAAGATTTGAAATTAATACATCCTATGATTTCACAGCCCCGTCCAGCCTCAAATAATTCATAATCATCCTCTGAAAGTTTCTGCCTATTTTCCCCGTCTGTCAGGTGTCAGTTTTTTCTGAAATAAACAATGCAGTTATTAAGAAGATTTGAAATTAATACATGTATGATTTCACAGCTCCAGCCTCACTAATTCATAATCATCCTCTGAAAGTTTCTGCCTATTCCCCGTCTGTCAGGTGTCAGTTTTTTCTGGAAATAAACAATGCAGTTATTAAGAAGATTTGAAATTAATAAATGTATGATTTCACAGCTCCAGCCTCACTAATTCATAATCATCCTCTGAAAGTTTCTGCCTATTCCCCGTCTGTCAGGTGTCAGTTTTTCTGAAATAAACAATGCAGTTATTAAGAAGATTTGAAATTAATAAATGTATGATTTCACAGCTCCAGCCTCACTAATTCATAATTCATGAATCATCCTCTGTCAAGTTTTTCTGCCTAAACCCCAGTTATTAAGAAGATTTGAAAGTTTTTTCTGCTCCAGCCTCAAATTCAAATCAAAAGTTTCTGCATTCCCCGTTGTCAGGTGTCAGTTTTCTGGAAATAAACAATGATTTTAAGAAAAATTAATAAATGTATGATTTCACAGCTCCAGCCTCACTAATTCATAATCATCCTCTGAAAGTTTCTGCCTATTCCCCGTCTGTCAGGTGTCAGTTTTTCTGAAATAAACAATGCAGTTATTAAGAAGATTTGAAATTAATAAATGTATGATTTCACAGCTCCAGCCTCACTAATTCATAATCATCCTCTGAAAGTTTCTGCCTATTCCCCGTCTGTCAGGTGTCAGTTTTTCTGAAATAAACAATGCAGTTATTAAGAAGATTTGAAATTAATACATGTATTCCCGTCTTCACAGCTCCAGCCTCACTAATTCATAATCATCCTCTGAAAGTTTCTGCCTATTCCCCTGTCTGTCAGGTGTCAGTTTTTCTGGAAATAAACAATGCAGTTATTAAGAAGATTTGAAATTAATAAATGTATGATTTCACAGCTCCAGCCTCACTAATTCATAATCATCCTCTGAAAGTTTCTGCCTATTCCCCGTCTGTCAGGTGTCAGTTTTTCTGAAATAAACAATGCAGTTATTAAGAAGATTTGAAATTAATAAATGTATGATTTCACAGCTCCAGCCTCACTAATTCATAATCATCCTCTGAAAGTTTCTGCCTATTCCCCGTCTGTCAGGTGTCAGTTTTTCTGGAAATAAACAATGCAGTTATTAAGAAGATTTGAAATTAATAAATGTATGATTTCACAGCTCCAGCCTCACTAATTCATAATCATCCTCTGAAAGTTTGCTGCCCCCGTCTGTCATGTCCCAATGCAGTTATTAAGAAGATTTGAAATTAATAAATGTATGATTTCACAGCTCAGCCTCACTAATTCATAATCATCCTCTGTTTCTGTCAGTTTTTTTTCTGGAAATAAACAATGCAGTTATTAAGAAGATTTGAAATTAATAAATGTATGATTTCACAGCTCCAGCCTCACTAATTCATAATCATCCTCTGAAAGTTTCTGCCTATTCCCCGTCTGTCAGGTGTCAGTTTTTCTGAAATAAACAATGCAGTTATTAAGAAGATTTGAAATTAATAAATGTATGATTTCACAGCTCCAGCCTCACTAATTCATAATCATCCTCTGAAAGTTTCTGCCTATTCCCCGTCTGTCAGGTGTCAGTTTTTCTGAAATAAACAATGCAGTTATTAAGAAGATTTGAAATTAATAAATGTACAGCTCCAGCCTCATTTCACAGCTCCAGCCTCACTAATTCATAATCATCCTCTGAAAGTTTCTGCCTATTCCCCGTCTGTCAGGTGTCAGTTTTCTGGAAATAAACAATGCAGTTATTAAGAAGATTTGAAATTAATAAATGTATGATTTCACAGCTCCAGCCTCACTAATTCATAATCATCCTCTGAAAGTTTCTGCCTATTCCCCGTCTGTCAGGTGTCAGTTTTTCTGAAATAAACAATGCAGTTATTAAGAAGATTTGAAATTAATAAATGTATGATTTCATTCAGCTCCTCTGAAAGTTTCACTAATTCATAATCATCCTTTCTGAAAACAATGCAGTGAAGATTTGATTAATAATGTCTGTCAGGTGTCAGTTTTCCTCTGAAATAAACAATGCAGTTATTAAATAAACAAGATTTGAAATTAATAAATGTATGATTTCACAGCTCCAGCCTCACTAATTCATAATCATCCTCTGAAAGTTTCTGCCTATTCCCCCGTCTGTCAGGTGTCAGTTTTTCTGAAATAAACAATGCAGTTATTAAGAAGATTTGAAATTAATAAATGTATGATTTCACAGCTCCAGCCTCACTAATTCATAATCATCCTCTGAAAGTTTCTGCCTATTCCCCGTCTGTCAGGTGTCAGTTTTTCTGGAAATAAACAATGCAGTTATTAAGAAGATTTGAAATTAATAAATGTATGATTTCACAGCTCCAGCCTCACTAATTCATAATCATCCTCTGAAAGTTTCTGCCTATTCCCCGTCTGTCAGGTGTCAGTTTTTCTGGAAATAAACAATGCAGTTATTAAGAAGATTTGAAATTAATAAATGTATGATTTCACAGCTCCAGCCTCACTAATTCATAATCATCCTCTGAAAGTTTCTGCCTATTCCCCCGTCTGTCAGGTGTCAGTTTTTCTGAAATAAACAATGCAGTTATTAAGAAGATTTGAAATTAATAAATGTATGATTTCACAGCTCCAGCCTCACTAATTCATAATCATCCTCTGAAAGTTTCTGCCTATTCCCCGTCTGTCAGGTGTCAGTTTTTCTGAAATAAACAATGCAGTTATTAAGAAGATTTGAAATTAATAAATGTATGATTTCACAGCTCCAGCCTCACTAATTCATAATCATCCTCTGAAAGTTTCTGCCTATTCCCCGTCTGTCAGGTGTCAGTTTTTCTGAAATAAACAATGCAGTTATTAAGAAGATTTGAAATTAATAAATGTATGATTTCACAGCTCCAGCCTCACTAATTCATAATCATCCTCTGAAAGTTTCTGCCTATTCCCCGTCTGTCAGGTGTCAGTTTTTCTGGAAATAAACAATGCAGTTATTAAGAAGATTTGAAATTAATACATGTATGATTTCACAGCTCCAGCCTCACTAATTCATAATCATCCTCTGAAAGTTTCTGCCTATTCCCCGTCTGTCAGGTGTCAGTTTTTCTGAAATAAACAATGCAGTTATTAAGAAGATTTGAAATTAATAAATGTATGATTTCACAGCTCCAGCCTCACTAATTCATAATCATCCTCTGAAAGTTTCTGCCTATTCCCCGTCTGTCAGGTGTCAGTTTTTCTGGAAATAAACAATGCAGTTATTAAGAAGATTTGAAATTAATAAATGTATGATTTCACAGCTCCAGCCTCACTAATTCATAATCATCCTCTGAAAGTTTCTGCCTATTCCCCGTCTGTCAGGTGTCAGTTTTTCTGGAAATAAACAATGCAGTTATTAAGAAGATTTGAAATTAATACATGTATGATTTCACAGCTCCAGCCTCACTAATTCATAATCATCCTCTGAAAGTTTCTGCCTATTCCCCGTCTGTCAGGTGTCAGTTTTCTGAAATAAACAATGCAGTTATTAAAGATTTGAAGATTTGAAATTCATTAATTCATAATCATCCTCTGTTTCTGCTATGATTTCAAATAATCATCCTCACTAATTCATAATCATCCTCTGAAAGTTTCTGCCTATTCCCCGTCTGTCAGGTGTCAGTTTTCTGGAAATAAACAATGCAGTTATTAAGAAGATTTGAAATTAATAATGTATGATTTCACAGCTCCAGCCTCACTAATTCATAATCATCCTCTGAAAGTTTCTGCCTATTCCCCGTCTGTCAGGTGTCAGTTTTTGGAAATAAACAATGCAGTTATTAAGAAGATTTGAAATTAATACATGTATGATTTCACAGCTCCAGCCTCACTAATTCATAATCATCCTCTGAAAGTTTCTGCCTATTCCCCGTCTGTCAGGTGTCAGTTTTTCTGGAAATAAACAATGCAGTTATTAAGAAGATTTGAAATTAATAAATGTATGATTTCACAGCTCCAGCCTCACTAATTCATAATCATCCTCTGAAAGTTTCTGCCTATTCCCCGTCTGTCAGGTGTCAGTTTTTCTGGAAATAAACAATGCAGTTATTAATAAGAAGATTTGAAATTAATAAATGTATGATTTCACAGCTCCAGCCTCACTAATTCATAATCATCCTCTGAAAGTTTCTGCCTATCCCCCGTCTGTCAGGTGTCAGTTTTTCTGGAAATAAACAATGCAGTTATTAAGAAGATTTGAAATTAATAAATGTATGATTTCACAGCTCCAGCCTCACTAATTCATAATCATCCTCTGAAAGTTTCTGCCTATTCCCCGTCTGTCAGGTGTCAGTTTTTCTGAAATAAACAATGCAGTTATTAATTTGAAGATTTGAAATTAATAAATGTATGATTTCACAGCTCCAGCCTCACTAATTCATAATCATCCTCTGAAAGTTTCTGCCTATTCCCCGTCTGTCAGGTGTCAGTTTTCTGGAAATAAACAATGCAGTTATTAAGAAGATTTGAAATTAATACATGTATGATTTCACAGCTCCAGCCTCACTAATTCATAATCATCCTCTGAAAGTTTCTGCCTATCCCCCGTCTGTCAGGTGTCAGTTTTTCTGAAATAAACAATGCAGTTATTAAGAAGATTTGAAATTAATAAATGTATGATTTCACAGCTCCAGCCTCACTTTCATAATCATCCTCTGAAAGTTTCTGCCTATTCCCCGTCTGTCTGTCAAGTTTTTTGAAAATGGAAATAAACAATGCAGTTATTAAGAAGATTTGAAATTAATACATGTATGATTTCACAGCTCCAGCCTCACTAATTCATAATCATCCTCTGAAAGTTTCTGCCTATTCCCCGTCTGTCAGGTGTCAGTTTTTCTGGAAATAAACAATGCAGTTATTAAGAAGATTTGAAATTAATAAATGTATGATTTCACAGCTCCAGCCTCACTAATTTCATAATCATCCTCTGAAAGTTTCTGCCTATTCCCCGTCTGTCAGGTGTCAGTTTTTCTGGAAATAAACAATGCAGTTATTAAGAAGATTTGAAATTAATAAATGTATGATTCACAGCTCCAGCCTCACTAATTCATAATCATCCTCTGAAAGTTTCTGCCTATTCCCCCGTCTGTCAGGTGTCAGTTTTTCTGGAAATAAACAATGCAGTTATTAAGAAGATTTGAAATTAATAAATGTATGATTTCACAGCTCCAGCCTCACTAATTCATAATCATCCTCTGAAAGTTTCTGCCTATTCCCCGTCTGTCAGGTGTCAATGTTTTTCTGGAAATAAACAATGCAGTTATTAAGAAGATTTGAAATTAATAAATGTATGATTTCACAGCTCAGCCTCACTAATTCATAATCATCCTCTGAAAGTTTCTGCCTATTCCCCGTCTGTCAGGTGTCAGTTTTTCTGGAAATAAACAATGCAGTTATTAAGAAGATTTGAAATTAATAAATGTATGATTTCACAGCTCCAGCCTCACTAATTCATAATCATCCTCTGAAAGTTTCTGCCTATTCCCCGTCTGTCAGGTGTCAGTTTTTCTGGAAATAAACAATGCAGTTATAATAAGAAGATTTGAAATTTTTCTGAAATAAACAATGTATGATTTCAAATTAAAATGCTCAGCTCCAGCCTCACTAATTCATAATCATCCTCTGAAAGTTTCTGCCTATTCCCCGTCTGTCAGGTGTCAGTTTTTCTGGAAATAAACAATGCAGTTATTAAGAAGATTTGAAATTAATAAATGTATGATTTCACAGCTCCAGCCTCACTAATTCATAATCATCCTCTGAAAGTTTCTGCCTATTCCCCGTCTGTCAGGTGTCAGTTTTTCTGAAATAAACAATGCAGTTATTAAGAAGATTTGAAATTAATAAATGTATGATTTCACAGCTCCAGCCTCACTAATTCATAATCATCCTCTGAAAGTTTCTGCCTATTCCCCGTCTGTCAGGTGTCAGTTTTTCTGGAAATAAACAATGCAGTTATTAAGAAGATTTGAAATTAATAAATGTATGATTTCACAGCTCCAGCCTCACTAATTCATAATCATCCTCTGAAAGTTTCTGCCTATTCCCCGTCTGTCAGGTGTCAGTTTTTCTGGAAATAAACAATGCAGTTATTAAGAAGATTTGAAATTAATAAATGTATGATTTCACAGCTCCAGCCTCACTAATTCATAATCATCCTCTGAACGTTTCTGCCCATTCCCGTCTGTCAGGTGTCAGTTTTTCTGGAAATAAACAATGCAGTTATTAAGAAGATTTGAAATTAATAAATGTATGATTTCACAGCTCCAGCCTCACTAATTCATAATCATCCTCTGAATGTTTCTGCCTATTCCCCGTCTGTCAGGTGTCAGTTTTCTGAAATAAACAATGCAGTTATTAAAGAAGATTTGAAATTAATAAATGTATGATTTCACAGCTCCAGCCTCACTAATTCATAATCATCCTCTGAAAGTTTCTGCCTATTCCCCGTCTGTCAGGTGTCAGTTTTTCTGAAATAAACAATGCAGTTATTAAGAAGATTTGAAATTAATAAATGTATGATTTCACAGCTCCAGCCTCACTAATTCATAATCATCCTCTGAAAGTTTCTGCCTATTCCCAGTCTGTCAGGTGTCAGTTTTCTGGAAATAAACAATGCAGTTATTAAGAAGATTTGAAATTAATAAATGTATGATTTCACAGCTCCAGCCTCACTAATTCATAATCATCCTCTGAAAGTTTCTGCCTATTCCCCGTCTGTCAGGTGTCAGTTTTTCTGGAAATAAACAATGCAGTTATTAAGAAGATTTGAAATTAATAAATGTATGATTTCACAGCTCCAGCCTCACTAATTCATAATCATCCTCTGAAAGTTTCTGCCTATTCCCCGTCTGTCAGGTGTCAGTTTTTCTGGAAATAAACAATGCAGTTATTAAGAAGATTTGAAATTAATAAATGTATGATTTCACAGCTCCAGCCTCACTAATTCATAATCATCCTCTGAAAGTTTCTGCCTATTCCCCGTCTGTCCAGGTGTCAGTTTTTTCTGGAAATAAACAATGCAGTTATTAAGAAGATTTGAAATTAATACATGTATGATTTCACAGCTCCAGCCTCACTAATTCATAATCATCCTCTGAAAGTTTCTGCCTATTCCCGTCTGTCAGGTGTCAGTTTTTCTGGAAATAAACAATGCAGTTATTAAGAAGATTTGAAATTAATAAATGTATGATTTCACAGCTCCAGCCTCACTAATTCATAATCATCCTCTGAAAGTTTCTGCCTCATTCCCCGTCTGTCAGGTGTCAGTTTTTCTGGAAATAAACAATGCAGTTATTAAGAAGATTTGAAATTAATAAATGTATGATTTCACAGCTCCAGCCTCACTAATTCATAATCATCCTCTGAAAGTTTCTGCCTATTCCCCGTCTGTCAGGTGTCAGTTTTTCTGGAAATAAACAATGCAGTTATTAAGAAGATTTGAAATTAATAAATGTATGATTTCACAGCTCCAGCCTCACTAATTCATAATCATCCTCTGAAAGTTTCTGCCTATTCCCCGTCTGTCAGGTGTCAGTTTTCTGGAAATAAACAATGCAGTTATTAAGAAGATTTGAAATTAATACATGTATGATTTCACAGCTCCAGCCTCACTAATTCATAATCATCCTCTGAAAGTTTCTGCCTATTCCCCGTCTGTCAGGTGTCAGTTTTTCTGAAATAAACAATGCAGTTATTAAGAAGATTTGAAATTAATAAATGTATGATTTCACAGCTCCAGCCTCACTAATTCATAATCATCCTCTGAATGTTTCTGCCTATTCCCCGTCTGTCAGGTGTCAGTTTTTTCCTAAAAATGCAGTTATTAAACATTTGAAATTAATACATGCAGTTATTAATTCATAATCATCCTCTGAAAGTTTCTGCCCTATTCCCCGTCTTAAGGTGTCAGTTTTTCTGGAAATAAATAATGTATGAAGATTTGAAATTAATAATGTATGATTTTCACAGCTCCAGCCTCACTAATTCATAATCATCCTCTGAAAGTTTCTGACTATTCCCCGTCTCTCAAGGTGTCAGTTTTTCTGGAAATAAACAATGCAGTTATTAAGAAGATTTGAAATTAATAAATGTATGATTTCACAGCTCCAACCTCCCTTAATTCATAATCATCCTCTGAAAGTTTCTGCCTATCCCCCGTCTGTCAGGTGTCAGTTTTTCTGAAATAAACAATGCAGTTATTAAGAAGATTTGAAATTAATAAATGTATGATTTCACAGCTCCAGCCTCACTAATTCATAATCATCCTCTGAATGTTTCTGCCTATTCCCCGTCTGTCAGGTGTCAGTTTTTCTGGAAATAAACAATGCAGTTATTAAGAAGATTTGAAATTAATAAATGTATGATTTCACAGCTCAGCCTCACTAATTCATAATCATCCTCTGAAAGTTTCTGCCTATTCCCCGTCTGTCAGGTGTCAGTTTTTCTGAAATAAACAATGCAGTTATTAAGAAGATTTGAAATTAATAAATGTATGATTTCACAGCTCCAGCCTCACTAATTCATAATCATCCTCTGAATGTTTCTGACTATTCCCCGTCTGTCAGGTGTCAGTTTTCTGGAAATAAACAATGCAGTTATTAAGAAGATTTGAAATTAATAAATGTATGATTTCACAGCTCCAGCCTCACTAATTCATAATCATCCTCTGAAAGTTTCTGCCTATTCCCCGTCTGTCAGGTGTCAGTTTTTCTGGAAATAAACAATGCAGTTATTAAGAAGATTTGAAATTAATAAATGTATGATTTCACAGCTCCAGCCTCACTAATTCATAATCATCCTCTGAATGTTTCTGCCTATTCCCCGTCTGTCAGGTGTCAGTTTTCTGGGAAATAAACAATGCAGTTATTAAGAAGATTTGAAATTAATAAATGTATGATTTCACAGCTCCAGCCTCACTAATTCATAATCATCCTCTGAATGTTTCTGCCTATTCCCGTCTGTCAGGTGTCAGTTTTTCTGGAAATAAACAATGCAGTTATTAAGAAGATTTGAAATTAATACATGTATGATTTCACAGCTCCAGCCTCACTAATTCATAATCATCCTCTGAACGTTTCTGACTATTCCCCGTCTGTCAGGTGTCAGTTTTTCTGGAAATAAACAATGCAGTTATTAAGAAGATTTGAAATTAATACATGTATGATTTCACAGCTCCAGCCTCACTAATTCATAATCATCCTCTGAAAGTTTCTGCCTATTCCCCGTCTGTCAGGTGTCAGTTTTTCTGGAAATAAACAATGCAGTTATTAAGAAGATTTGAAATTAATAAATGTATGATTTCACAGCTCCAGCCTCACTAATTCATAATCATCCTCTGAAAGTTTCTGCCTATTCCCCGTCTGTCAGGTGTCAGTTTTCTGGAAATAAACAATGCAGTTATTAAGAAGATTTGAAATTAATAAATGTATGATTTCACAGCTCCAGCCTCACTAATTCATAATCATCCTCTGAAAGTTTCTGCCTATTCCCCGTCTGTCAGGTGTCAGTTTTTCTGGAAATAAACAATGCAGTTATTAAGAAGATTTGAAATTAATACATGTATGATTTCACAGCTCCAGCCTCACTAATTCATAATCATCCTCTGAAAGTTTCTGCCTATTCCCCGTCTGTCAGGTGTCCAGTTTTTCTGGAAATAAACAATGCAGTTATTAAAGAAGATTTGAAATTAATAAATGTATGATTTCACAGCTCCAGCCTCACTAATTCATAATCATCCTCTGAAAGTTTTCTGCCTATTCCCCCTGTCAGGTGTCAGTTTTCTGGAAATAAACAATGCAGTTATTAAGAAGATTTGAAATTATTAAATGTAAATGCCTCACTAATTCATAATCATCCTCTGAAAGTTTCTGGCTATTCCCCGTCTGTAAGGTGTCAGTTTTTCTGAAATAAACAATGCAGTTATTAAGAAGATTTGAAATTAATAAATGTTGATTCCACAGCTCCAGTCACTAATTCATAATCATCCTCTGAAAGTTTCTGCCCTATTCTGTCAGGTGTCAGTTTTCTGGAAATAAACAATGCAGTTATTAAGAAGATTTGAAATTAATACAAATGATTTCACAGCTCCAGCCTCACTAATTCATAATCATCCTCTGAAAGTTTCTGCCTATCCCCCGTCTGTCAGGTGTCAGTTTTTCTGGAAATAAACAATGCAGTTATTAAGAAGATTTGAAATTAATAAATGTATGATTTCACAGCTCCAGCCTCACTAATTCATAATCATCCTCTGAACGTTTCTGCCTATTCCCCGTCTGTCAGGTGTCAGTTTTTCTGGAAATAAACAATGCAGTTATTAAGAAGATTTGAAATTAATAAATGTATGATTTCACAGCTCCAGCCTCACTAATTCATAATCATCCTCTGAAAGTTTCTGCCTATCCCCCGTCTGTCAGGTGTCAGTTTTTCTGGAAATAAACAATGCAGTTATTAAGAAGATTTGAAATTAATAAATGTATGATTTCACAGCTCCAGCCTCACTAATTCATAATCATCCTCTGAAAGTTTCTGCCTATTCCCCGTCTGTCAGGTGTCAGTTTTTCTGGAAATAAACAATGCAGTTATTAAGAAGATTTGAAATTAATAAATGTATGATTTCACAGCTCCAGCCTCACTAATTCATAATCATCCTCTGAAAGTTTCTGCCTATCCCCCGTCTGTCAGGTGTCAAATAAACAATGTTTTTTTGAAATAAACAATGCAGTTATTAAGAAGATTTGAAATTAAAATAAATGTTATGATTTCACAGCTCCAGCCTCACTAATTCATAATCATCCTCTGAACGTTTCTGCCTATCCCCGTCTGTCAGGTGTCAGTTTTTGGAAATAAACAATGCAAAATAAACAATGCTCCAGTTATTAAGAAGATTTTCTGAAATTAATAAGATTTGTTAATGATTTCACAGCTCCAGCCTCACTAATTCATAATCATCCTCTGAAAGTTTCTGCCTATCCCCGTCTGTCAGGTGTCAGTTTTTCTGGAAATAAACAATGCAGTTATTAAGAAGATTTGAAATTAATACATGTATGATTTCACAGCTCAGCCTCACTAATTCATAATCATCCTCTGAAAGTTTCTGCCTATTCCCCGTCTGTCAGGTGTCAGTTTTTCTGGAAATAAACAATGCAGTTAATAAGAAGATTTGAAATTAATAAATGTATGATTTCATCCTCTGAAAGCTCCAGCCTCACTAATTCATAATCATCCTCTGAAAATGTTTCTGCCTCATCCCCCCATCTGTCAGGTGTCAGTTTTTCTGGAAATAAACAATGCAGTTATTAAGAAGATTTGAAATTAATAAATGTATGATTTCACAGCTCCAGCCTCACTAATTCATAATCATCCTCTGAAAGTTTCTGCCTATTCCCCCTCTGTCAGGTGTCAGTTTTCTGGAAATAAACAATGCAGTTATTAAGAAGATTTGAAATTAATAAATGTATGATTTCACAGCTCCAGCCTCACTAATTCATAATCATCCTCTGAAAGTTTCTGCCTATCCCCCGTCTGTCAGGTGTCAGTTTTTCTGGAAATAAACAATGCAGTTATTAAGAAGATTTGAAATTAATACATGTATGATTTCACAGCTCCAGCCTCACTAATTCATAATCATCCTCTGAAAGTTTCTGCCTATTCCCCGTCTGTCAGGTGTCAGTTTTTCTGGAAATAAACAATGCAGTTATTAAGAAGATTTGAAATTAATAAATGTATGATTTCACAGCTCCAGCCTCACTAATTCATAATCATCCTCTGAAAGTTTCTGCCCTATTCCCCATCTGTCAGGTGTCAGTTTTTCTGAAATAAACAATGCAGTTATTAAGAAGATTTGAAATTAATAAATGTATGATTTCACAGCTCCAGCCTCACTAATTCATAATCATCCTCTGAAAGTTTCTGCCTATTCCCCGTCTGTCAGGTGTCAGTTTTCTGAAATAAACAATGCAGTTATTAAGAAGATTTGAAATTAATAAATGTATGATTTCACAGCTCCAGCCTCACTAATTCATAATCATCCTCTGAAAGTTTCTGCCTATTCCCCGTCTGTCAGGTGTCAGTTTTTCTGGAAATAAACAATGCAGTTATTAAGAAGATTTGAAATTAATAATGCATGTATGATTTCACAGCTCCAGCCTCACTAATTCATAATCATCCTCTGAAAGTTTCTGCCTATTCCCCGTCTGTCAGGTGTCAGTTTTTCTGGAAATAAACAATGCAGTTATTAAGAAGATTTGAAATTAATAAATGTATGATTTCACAGCTCCAGCCTCACTAATTCATAATCATCCTCTGAAAGTTTCTGCCTATTCCCCGTCTGTCAGGTGTCAGTTTTTCTGGAAATAAACAATGCAGTTATTAAGAAGATTTGAAATTAATAAATGTATGATTTCACAGCTCCAGCCTCACTAATTCATAATCATCCTCTGAAAGTTTCTGCCTATTCCCCGTCTGTCAGGTGTCAGTTTTTCTGGAAATAAACAATGCAGTTATTAAGAAGATTTGAAATTAATAAATGTATGATTTCACAGCTCCAGCCTCACTAATTCATAATCATCCTCTGAAAGTTTCTGCCTATTCCCCGTCCCCGTCTGTTTCAGCAGTTATTAAGAAGATTTGAAATTAATAATGTTTTTCACAGCTCCAGCCTCACTAATTCATAATCATCCTCTGAAAGTTTCTGCCTATCCCCCGTCTGTCAGGTGTCAGTTTTTCTGGAATAAACAATGCAGTTATTAAGAAGATTTGAAATTAATACATGTATGATTTCACAGCTCCAGCCTCACTAATTCATAATCATCCTCTGAAAGTTTCTGCCTATTCCCCGTCTGTCAGGTGTCAGTTTTCTGAAATAAACAATGCAGTTATTAAGAAGATTTGAAATTAATAAATGTATGATTTCACAGCTCCAGCCTCACTAATTCATAATCATCCTCTGAATGTTTCTCCAGCCTATTCCCCGTCTGTCAGGTGTCAGTTTTCTGGAAATAAACAATGCAGTTATTAAGAAGATTTGAAATTAATAAATGTATGATTTCACAGCTCCAGCCTCACTAATTCATAATCATCCTCTGAAAGTTTCTGCCTATTCCCCGTCTGTCAGGTGTCAGTTTTTCTGAAATAAACAATGCAGTTATTAAGAAGAAGTTTGAAATTAATAAATGTATGATTTCACAGCTCCAGCCTCACTAATTCATAATCATCCTCTGAATGTTTCTGCCTATCCCCCGTCTGTCAGGTGTCAGTTTTTCTGGAAATAAACAATGCAGTTATTAAGAAGATTTGAAATTAATACATGTATGATTTCACAGCTCCAGCCTCACTAATTCATAATCATCCTCTGAAAGTTTCTGCCTATTCCCGTCTGTCAGGTGTCAGTTTTTCTGAAATAAACAATGCAGTTATTAAGAAGATTTGAAATTAATACATGTATGATTTCACAGCTCCAGCCTCACTAATTCATAATCATCCTCTGAAAGTTTCTGCCTATTCCCCGTCTGTCAGGTGTCAGTTTTCTGAAATAAACAATGCAGTTATTAAGAAGATTTGAAATTAATAAATGTATGATTTCACAGCTCAGCCTCACTAATTCATAATCATCCTCTGAAAGTTTCTGCCTATCCCCCGTCTGTCAGGTGTCAGTTTTCTGGAAATAAACAATGCAGTTATTAAGAAGATTTGAAATTAATAAATGTATGATTTCACAGCTCCATTTCACTAATTCATAATCATCCTCTGAATGTTTCTGCTATTCCCCTGTCTGTCAGGTGTCAGTTTTTCTGGAAATAAACAATGCAGTTATTAAGAAGATTTGAAATTAATAAATGTATTTCACAGCTCCAGCCTCACTAATTCATAATCATCCTCTGAATGTTTCTGTCTATTCCCCGTCTGTCAGGTGTCAGTTTTTCTGGAAATAAACAATGCAGTTATTAAGAAGATTTGAAATTAATAAATGTATGATTTCACAGCTCCAGCCTCACTAATTCATAATCATCCTCTGAAAGTTTCTGCCTATTCCCCGTCTGTCAGGTGTCAGTTTTCTGAAATAAACAATGCAGTTATTAATAAGAAGATTTGAAATTAATACATGTATGATTTCACAGCTCAGCCTCACTAATTCATAATCATCCTCTGAATGTTTCTGCCTATCCCCCGTCTGTCAGGTGTCAGTTTTTCTGAAATAAACAATGCAGTTATTAAGAAGATTTGAAATTAATAAATGTATGATTTCACAGCTCCAGCCTCACTAATTCATAATCATCCTCTGAAAGTTTCTGCCTATTCCCCGTCTGTCAGGTGTCAGTTTTTTCTGGAAATAAACAATGCAGTTATTAAGAAGATTTGAAATTAATAAATGTATGATTTCACAGCTCCAGCCTCACTAATTCATAATCATCCTCTGAAAGTTTCTGCCTATCCCCCGTCTGTCAGGTGTCAGTTTTTCTGGAAATAAACAATGCAGTTATTAAGAAGATTTGAAATTAATAAATGTATGATTTCACAGCTCCAGCCTCACTAATTCATAATCATCCTCTGAATGTTTCTGCTATTCCCCGTCTGTCAGGTGTCAGTTTTCTGAAATAAACAATGCAGTTATTAAGAAGATTTGAAATTAATAAATGTATGATTTCACAGCTCCAGCCTCACTAATTCATAATCATCCTCTGAAAGTTTCTGCCTATCCCCCGTCTGTCAGGTGTCAGTTTTCTGAAATAAACAATGCAGTTATTAAGAAGATTTGAAATTAATAAATGTATGATTTCTTACAGCTCCAGCCTCAGTAATTCATAATCATCCTCTGAAAGTTTCTGCCTATCCCCGTCTGTCAGGTGTCAGTTTTTCTGGAAATAAACAATGCAGTTATTAATAAGAAGATTTGAAATTAATAAATGTATGATTTCACAGCTCAGCCTCACTAATTCATAATCATCCTCTGAAAGTTTCTGACTATTCCCCGTCTGTCAGGTGTCAGTTTTTCTGGAAATAAACAATGCAGTTATTAAGAAGATTTGAAATTAATAAATGTATGATTTCACAGCTCCAGCCTCAGTAATTCATAATCATCCTCTGAAAGTTTCTGCCTATCCCCCGTCTGTCAGGTGTCAGTTTTTCTGGAAATAAACAATGCAGTTATTAATAAGAAGATTTGAAATTAATACACGTATGATTTCACAGCTCCAGCCTCACTAATTCATAATCATCCTCTGAAAGTTTCTGCCTATCCCCCGTCTGTCAGGTGTCAGTTTTTCTGGAAATAAACAATGCAGTTATTAAGAAGATTTGAAATTAATACATGTATGATTTCACAGCTCCAGCCTCACTAATTCATAATCATCCTCTGAAAGTTTCTGCCTATTCCCCGTCTGTCAGGTGTCAGTTTTCTGAAATAAACAATGCAGTTATTAAGAAGATTTGAAATTAATAAATGTATGATTTCACAGCTCCAGCCTCACTAATTCATAATCATCCTCTGAAAGTTTCTGCCTATCCCCCGTCTGTCAGGTGTCAGTTTTTTTTTGAAATAAACAATGCAGTTATTAAGAAGATTTGAAATTAATAAATGTATGATTTCACAGCTCCAGCCTCACTAATTCATAATCATCCTCTGAAAGTTTCTGCCTATCCCCCGTCTGTCAGGTGTCAGTTTTTCTGAAATAAACAATGCAGTTATTAATAAGATTTTGAAATTAATAAATGTATGATTTCACAGCTCCAGCCTCACTAATTCATAATCATCCTCTGAAAAGTTTCTGCCTATTCCCCGTCTGTCAGGTGTCAGTTTTTCTGGAAATAAACAATGCAGTTATTAAGAAGATTTGAAATTAATAAATGTATGATTTCACAGCTCCAGCCTCACTAATTCATAATCATCCTCTGAAAGTTTCTGCCTATTCCCCGTCTGTCAGGTGTCAGTTTTTCTGAAATAAACAATGCAGTTATTAAGAAGATTTGAAATTAATAAATGTATGATTTCACAGCTCCAGCCTCACTAATTCATAATCATCCTCTGAAAGTTTCTGCCTATTCCCCCGTCTGTCAGGTGTCAGTTTTTCTGAAATAAACAATGCAGTTATTAAGAAGAAGATTTGAAATTAATACATGTATGATTTCACAGCTCCAGCCTCACTAATTCATAATCATCCTCTGAACGTTTCTGCCTATTCCCCGTCTGTCAGGTGTCAGTTTTTCTGGAAATAAACAATGCAGTTATTAAGAAGATTTGAAATTAATAAATGTATGATTTCACAGCTCCAGCCTCACTAATTCATAATCATCCTCTGAATGTTTCTGCCTATCCCCGTCTGTCAGGTGTCAGTTTTTCTGGAAATAAACAATGCAGTTATTAAGAAGATTTGAAATTAATAAATGTATGATTTCACAGCTCCAGCCTCACTAATTCATAATCATCCTCTGAAAGTTTCTGCCTATTCCCCGTCTGTCAGGGTGTCAGTTTTTCTGGAAATAAACAATGCAGTTATTAAGAAGATTTGAAATTAATACATGTATGATTTCACAGCTCCAGCCTCACTAATTCATAATCATCCTCTGAAAGTTTCTGCCTATCCCCGTCTGTCAGGTGTCAGTTTTTCTGGAAATAAACAATGCAGTTATTAAGAAGATTTGAAATTAATAAATGTATGATTTCACAGCTCCAGCCTCACTAATTCATAATCATCCTCTGCTCCAGTCTGTCTCAAATAAACAATGCAGTTAATTTTGAAATTAATACATGTATGATTTCACAGCTCCAGCCTCACTAATTCATAATCATCCTCTGAAAGTTTCTGCCTATTCCCCGTCTGTCAGGTGTCAGTTTTTCTGGAAATAAACAATGCAGTTATTAAGAAGAAGATTTGAAATTAATACATGTATGATTTCACAGCTCCAGCCTCACTAATTCATAATCATCCTCTGAACGTTTCTGCCTATTCCCCCCGTCTGTCAGGTGTCAGTTTTCTGGAAATAAACAATGCAGTTATTAATAAGAAGATTTGAAATTAATACATGTATGATTTCACAGCTCCAGCCTCACTAATTCATAATCATCCTCTGAACGTTTTGCCTATCCCCCGTCTGTCAGGTGTCAGTTTTTCTGGAAATAAACAATGCAGTTATTAATAAGAAGATTTGAAATTAATAAATGTATGATTTCACAGCTCAGCCTCACTAATTCATAATCATCCTCTGAACGTTTTTGCCTATCCCCGTCTGTCAGGTGTCAGTTTTTCTGGAAATAAACAATGCAGTTATTAATAAGAAGATTTGAAATTAATACATGTATGATTTCACAGCTCCAGCCTCACTAATTCATAATCATCCTCTGAACGTTTTTGCCTATCCCCCGTCTGTCAGGTGTCAGTTTTTCTGGAAATAAACAATGCAGTTATTAATAAGAAGATTTGAAATTAATACATGTATGATTTCACAGCTCCAGCCTCACTAATTCATAATCATCCTCTGAACGTTTTTGCCTATCCCCCGTCTGTCAGGTGTCAGTTTTTCTGGAAATAAACAATGCAGTTATTAAGAAGATTTGAAATTAATAAATGTATGATTTCACAGCTCCAGCCTCACTAATTCATAATCATCCTCTGAACGTTTTTGCCTATCCCCCGTCTGTCAGGTGTCAGTTTTCTGGAAATAAACAATGCAGTTATTAATAAGAAGATTTGAAATTAATACATGTATGATTTCCCAGCTCCAGCCTCACTAATTCATAATCATCCTCTGAACGTTTTTGCCTATCCCCCGTCTGTCAGGTGTCAGTTTTTCTGAAATAAACAATGCAGTTATTAATAAGAAGATTTGAAATTAATAAATGTATGATTTCACAGCTCCAGCCTCACTAATTCATAATCATCCTCTGAACGTTTTTGCCTATCCCCGTCTGTCAGGTGTCAGTTTTTCTGAAATAAACAATGCAGTTATTAATAAGAAGATTTGAAATTAATACATGTATGATTTCACAGCTCCAGCCTCACTAATTCATAATCATCCTCTGAACGTTTTTGCCTATCCCCCGTCTGTCAGGTGTCAGTTTTTCTGGAAATAAACAATGCAGTTATTAATAAGAAGATTTGAAATTAATACATGTATGATTTCACAGCTCCAGCCTCACTAATTCATAATCATCCTCTGAACGTTTCTGCCTATCCCCCGTCTGTCAGGTGTCAGTTTTTCTGAAATAAACAATGCAGTTATTAATAAGAAGATTTGAAATTAATACATGTATGATTTCACAGCTCCAGCCTCACTAATTCATAATCATCCTCTGAACGTTTTTGCCTATCCCCCGTCTGTCAGGTGTCAGTTTTTCTGGAAATAAACAATGCAGTTATTAATAAGAAGATTTGAAATTAATACATGTATGATTTCACAGCTCCAGCCTCACTAATTCATAATCATCCTCTGAACGTTTTTGCCCATCCTCCTAAAAATACAATATTTCACGTAAAATCTTTGAATACAAAAAACAAATTCAAGGGTATAATTTGACTTCTATCTGCAAGTAGGTATCTTACTTTTTTAATTTCTCATTTAAAAACACATCGTGTACTTCCAAATTGTCTTAGGATTTTCCAAATAAAATTAAAAGAATGTAGAAACAAATCATTTTTACCAGTTTTCTAAATTAAATCGCAATAACCAAATATTCTCCGATCTAAAAATAAATAAGTTCATATTTGGTTTTCTCAAGAAGAAATATATAAAATTGACATCCAACTTGATAAAAGATCTCAAAAAGAGTACCAGGGACAAATGCATCTCCAACCAATTGTTCCTTGGACAATTGCCCGCTGGACAATTGCCCTCATAAGACAACACTCGGACAATTGCGCCCATTATGAGAAAATTAAGAGAAAGCACAACCTGTGGAAGTGTGGGCGGGCTATAAATACTAATAAAACTAATTAGGGATTTATTTCTTATCCAATAAGAAGAATTATCCAATAATAAGATTTATAATATTATATCACTATAAATAGATAATTAAAATTACAATTTTTTCAATTGCTATGCTGACATTTCTGACATTCATAAGATATAACACTATTTGCCATTTCTTTCTTCTTCATATAAATGTAGTCATCATAAATAAGCTTCCTTTTACGACGTTCACTTTAGACGAACTCTATGACGGGGTGCTAATAATTTTTTTTAAATACTTGGAGAGGTGAAGATACAATGTGATCAGTTCAAACACTGAATTCAGATTGTCGTTGGCTTGTTGCTACTTCGCAAAGTTACCAGTTTGCCAGGTCAGGTTAGGATAATCCCATAAACCTCAAGATGGCTTTTAGAAAATTATCTTTGTCACTGAAGTAAAAGCAAAAATTAAAAAAAAAATCCCTTTTTATTGTTAGAGGCAAATTGTCTGGGAATCTATTGTCAGGAGGGCAATTATCCTGGGGTTAGCTGGTCTATAACCAAAATACTGACATCATGTCTAGAATAAAGTGCTAAATGTCAATAATTTTATTGTTTTAAAGAACTGATTCGAGAATTGACTTTGGCTGTCTTTAATAAGTTTAATTTACTAAAACTCATACAAATCATCCAGGTTTTCTATGACATTTCCTCTCGTAAAAAGAAAACTTTAAAAATTCACTTTTTAATTGTCTGAGGGCATTTGTTCTAGGGGGAAATTTGTCCAGCGAGCCGAAATTTTTAAAGTATTATGCGCCATAATTAACGATGAAGAGATATATTTATTATCAAGTTTTTGTTTTTCTGTACAACAGTAACGTTAAATAAAATTCCAGATTGTGTTTCATAGGTTTTATGCAACTGCATTTAAAGTTGTTTATCTCACCAGAAAAAAAGAAACTCTGTTTGGTTGCAAACAATTTCCCAACGAATATGTTTAGTTACATGAACATTTTCTCTTTAAGAATAATATGAATTGTTATACATGATTATTTTACATCGACGTTTCTACTTGTTTAAAACGAGAAGATTTATGTTTGATACAAAAAGAAGACTTCGTTTAAATTACTTGCATCTTTTTGTTTCCTCTGGTTTAGTAAATATATGTGAGCAATTTTGGAAGTATCTACCGTTGGCTTAGATATTTAACCAAACTGCTTAATAAATAAACGGCAAATTTTATCTGTCCGGCTGCGAGACTGACACCCCTTTAATTCGGACCACACTTGCTCTATATAGACATATTATACCTGTTGGAATCAAGATGATTCCGAGATTGAAAATCTGCCCTTCATCTGTTGCTTGAATATCCAGCATTTTAATTTGTGTACGCGAGTGGCGGGAACAGTTAAAAATTCAAATGAAAATAACGGAAGAAATTTGTGATTTTAAAAATGTCTAATATATTGAGTTTAAAGTAACACAAAATGTATGTGGATTATTTTTTAAATTTTTTTATAAATAAATACGCTATGTGGGACACTGTGCCATGTGTCCTCAAGGAAACATGGCACAGTGGATAAAGGCGTTGGTTAGATCCAGTGACAAGGCCCAAAGAGTGTGAGTTCAATACCCGGTTAAGGCAGTGGAGAACGTTCAGAGAGGAATTAACAGGAGATAAATGATAACTGACATCCGTTAAACATGGCACGTGGAACTAGGACATTTTACCCCAGTGACCGAAATAAAGGGTTCAGTTCGACATTTCAACCACCTAAAGAAGGCCGGAGCGTACAACGATCAAAACGTTGTAATAAATATGAGGACAATAGTCCAAATAATGTCAAACTTTTTAGTTTTAAATTCAGTTTAAAATTTCTCCAAATCTTTCGTGAATTGAGGAAATCAATTTTATTTCTTCAAAATGCCAAGGAATCAGAATTAAAGTGAGAGGCTTCGAGTCGTGAGGTTTTGAAGTTCCACAGTATTTGTGATTTGAAGAATTTAACTCAATTATAGTTCCACGGAGTTTGTGATTTGAAGAATTCAGTTTGCGGTTTGAATTGGAATTTCGACCCAAATCTGTCTTTTAGTCGGAATTGGACGTATAGTCCTAATCAGAGTTAATATGAAGTGTTGAAGTTCCATGTAGTGAGTTCAGAACTATTTTCTTCCAAATTATCATTGCTGTTTTATCAGCCTGGACCAGCGTTTCATTTGGTTTTGGGCCGGAAGCCCGATTAACCCTCCACAGGAGCAAGTGTACAATAAAAATAAAGACAATTTTGGAAAAGTCGGAAGAATCTAAATGAAAGCATTTTCTTTTAGAAAGGAACCTGGTAGCAGGAATGTGTCTATGCTTTCTTTTATCCGTTTAGTTGTTATATATCCTACATAGTGGTAACAGAAAATGTGCCAGGAAAGGTGAAACGTTGTAAAAACCTGGACGCAAAATCAAAATATTGGGCAACTTTATTGCGTGGATGAAGATTACAGTGACATATTTATGAAGAAAAAAACTATTCATTATCGTAAATAACCAACAACAGAATTAACAGGTATAATTCTTAAATACTACATGGTTAAAGAAAAAAAACGAGATATGAAAGTCAGATATGAAAATTATCTCCATTTAATGCTTTTAACTTTTAATTGACTCTAAGAGGAAAATGTATAGAAATTGATTTAACTGCTAGACCGTCCACAGAAAATGTGCGTTCCGGTTCGTACAACGGCTCACCTTTCCGGCCACATATGCTGTACTACTATGTGGGATATATAATAAGAAAAGGGATAAAAACATATACAAAAAAAAACTAAATTAAATCAGCTAAATTATATACACAAAACACGTATTTAAAATAAATAAATAAATAAATTGAAAATTTCAACCTCCCAGGCTCCCTTTGATACGCATGTGTAATCACATCAGCGTAAATATCACTTTAGTCTGAGGAATTCCTGAACATTTCCACGATGTCACTGGTATTTAAAGCAATAGAATAACATGAAACTTAGACCTATTGGGTACACGTCTAATAGAACCTGTTAGGGTCCCAGCTATGGGCAAATAGTGAATCCAAAAGAAAAAAAAAATACTATGAAAGTATGAAAATACAATTTTATAGTAAAAATCACAGGAATACACACACACAGACACACACACACACACACACACACACACACACACACACACACACACATACACACACACATATATATATATATATATATATATATATATATATATATATATAGTACTCTCGTTTGGAAAACCTCGGATAGCTCAACTTGCAGATATGTCAGGACAAATCGGTACCCGAGGAAGAAAAAATGGAAATAAAAAAGAAAGGACTAAAAACATCACAAGACGAAACAAATCGCCAAGTGCTTTACGTCCCTAATCCAAAGAAGAAAAAAAAAACTAGTAGAAAGACTAAAATGTGCTCAATACGCTAAGCAGAGCGATAAACTAGAATAAATCCTAAGGAGTCAGTCAAACCTACCTGGGTTTCATTTAAACGGATCTTCAGGGTAAACTGGCTTACCCTGAAGATCCATTTAAGTGAAACCTAGGTAGATTTGCCTGACTCCTTAGGATTTATTCTAGTATCTATCTATCTATCTATCTATCTATATAAACTTGCCATCAATATATGTTTATAGCAGAATTACCAACAATACATTTTATTGGAAAATAGCCAACAACACATTTTATCTGTAGCTGAAGGCACACAACTGCGTACATAAATATTTCATAGAGATTGATACGCACTAAACAAAACCAACCAACAATCAACATGAAAGAAATCTTTCTTGACATTAATCCTTAATACTCTTAAGGGAATCAACCTTGTCGGAGTTAACTCCTCCTTAATTGTCCAAATTGTTCACTAGGGGTCGTTCTCCCCACCCTATAAATACTGGACGATTTCTTGCCTCGTTCTCGTTTTCATTTCTTCATTTTCAGCGAACACATCTATAATGCAAGCTCTGGCAGAAGATTGCGTCTTCCCATTTCTGGGAGACGCCATGAACATTATACACACATACACGTACGTACGAGCATTCACCAAAATACTAAATATTTACGTTCACACACAAACACAAATGTCTATGTCCATTGTAAATGTTGTTGTTTAATACATATATTTGTTGATATATATATATCGGTCTTGTTTGTTTTCTTTACACTTCTTTATGGTGGATTCAGTCTCTGAGTCCACCATGCTCTTGTAGTGGACCTTCTTCTAGCAGGAATAAACACACGTGTTCTTAATTTAACAACACGTAAACACACGGCTGCTACAAGCTGTATTGTAAAATATAACTTCAACAAACCTACAATATAAAACATAAATATTATCACCCCTAGTAATTATGTTCACACAAACATGTATATGCAAAAGTTCTGAATATTATCTAGCGTGTATTCAGTTGTGAAAGAAGAAGAATGCACATATAATATTTTTATTGCTTCAAAACTCCCAAGAAAATTAAATTTCGGCATTAAATGATCCTTAAATGAGTGGATATGCCGTTAAATAAACAAACGAAACAAATCAATTCTGTTGGGCTCGAACAAACCTTTGTGGAATTTTAAGTGAATGTCAGAAGCAATATATAAGAAATTGTAAAGGATTTAATTCCTTCATGTGATTATAAAATCTGTTCGAATTACCTCCCCTTTTCATTGTAACACTTCTAGACTTATGACCATAAAAGTCGGTTGTCATGTTGTATCTTAATAAAACTTCAGTAAGAACCATTTCAACTGTTTGTCGTTTTTCATTGCATATGACTTTTGCCACACGGTTTTCGTCATTTTTTAGGCATCTTCGTAATTCTATCCTTCATTTTTGTTAGTGAAAATGATTTTTAACAGACTTCTAATTAAGAGAATTTTGTAAGGGTGGAAATAAGTGATAAGCGAAACATGAAAGGACATAGTAAAGCGAGTTTAGTAGAACATCTCAGCCAATCTATACCAATTTCTATGGTGTATACATAGTGATGTAAGGTCGGCATTATTGTTCTCATAGAAAACAAAAAAAAAACACCCTACCGACTGGCATAATTTCAGATGCTTTTTCATCGATTGCTACCGTTAAACTGCCCATCTCCGAACAACACTTGTCTGAATTCAACGTCTGATTTTGAAGAAAGAGCTCTTGATGCACAACGACCCCACCCAATACAATTCGATACACAGCATTGTCTTATTTGGATTCGGATCCGATTTGGATGCATTTCATTTTCCTAAGGACCATTTTCTCTCCACATTGTTGTAAGCAAATCAATTTTCATTTTCTGTGTTCTTTTAAAAAGATGTGTCATTTATGTTGCATCTGAGCATGGAATATCTGAAGGAAATGCATTCAATTCATTTGTGCATAGCAATTTATATATGCGACACTCACATGTGATACGTGGTGTACATATGTGAGGTCACGTGACGCGTTGCCTGGTTTATTTTTTAATTAGCGTTTCGATTTGACCAGTATCAATAACTGCGCACCTACCAAAACGATCTCGTTTTCCAGCTTAACATTTTCACTTTTGAAACTAGTTACCAACACACAAACAGTATTTTTTACTTCGGCCCCATCACCATAAATGTTACATATATGTCTTACTGTTTGTACAATGTTTCTTACTTTTCTGCGTATAGAAGCGCATAAAATGGCGAAAATGCATCTTGTTTTCCTCCCTTTCTTTTTTTTTTTAATGTACAAACGTTTAAAATTCACAATGCACACTCGAATCGTGTAGAAAGATGAGTTGAAATGTTGTCTTTCATTACATATATTAATCTCCATCACTTTTGAAACGAATCAGCTGTTGAAATGCCAACTAATGAAAAACGTTAGGGACTTTCGTTCTCATATTTAGATTTTGTTCAGCAGGATAAGTATACTGTGCTTCTCTCACACCTCTGGCACTATAATGATCACATATTATATATATATATATATATATATATATATATATATATATATATATATATATATATATATATATATATATATATATGGTTATTAGTGCTTTTTTACAGTGAATATCTCTCTTGGTGTTCTAAATACTGAAGCATACATTTAAATAAATTTCTGAACTCCCATACTATTGAACGCTAACGTTATCGTTTTTAATAGAAACTGTAAATCTATTCAAAAATTCCTAACTCCGCACAAAATATTCGATCGATCATTGGTGACGAGAGGTAACGTAATTTGGAGAACAATAGCTTTAAACATTTTGAATGTATTATCGAAATAAAGAAAAGGTTGCAAGCTCTGTTGCACTCGTAGAAGTTTTTGCTTGCGGCTAACATTGAACTAAATTTATTTATGACAGAGGAGTCGCGAAGAGAAAGAAAGGAAGAGACACAAAGAGAGAGAGAGAGAGAGGGAGAGAGAGAGAGAGAATTCTTTAGTCATTCATATCGTAAACCCATGAAATGAAGTAGAGAAGAAATTAAAAACAAACACAAATTTAAGAAGGAAGACGGACTATTTTCCTGACGATGACAGTTTACATGATATTGCTAGAGATTTTTCTTCTGTCAAAGACCAACTTGAAAACAGTAACTGCGAGACGCTGAATGTGAGATCAGAAATAAAGCTATATTCTAAGACAATAGGTTTAGGTAAATAAGAATATAATTAAATATATACAAGAACAGCAAGAGAAAGATAAGTAAAAGTCAGAGATTAAAACATACGAAATGGATGATGGATATACGAAATGGGTGCGAGAGGCATCTTAAAGATTCAGATAAATTTTAAGCAGAAGAAACTGTCTGTATTTCTGAGATGAGACATTGTAAATATTTACACTATTTACTTTGTTCGGACTGTTGTCCTCATCTTTGTTGTCATATTCAAGTAGTTTCGGCCGTTGTACGCTCCTGCCTTCTTCAAAATAGGTCTATATTTGTGAGATGAGGTATTGTAATTATTTACATTATTTACATTGTTCGGACTGTTGTCCTGTACGCCCGGTCTTTGTTGCCATATTCAGATGAGGTATTGTAAATTATTTCGACCGTTGTACGCTCCGGCCTTCTTCAGCATATGTCTATATTTCTGAGATGAGGTATTGTAATTATTTACACTATTTACATTGTTCGGACTGTTGTCCTAGTCTTTGTTGCCATATTCACGACATTTCGACCGTTGTACGCTCCGGCCTTCTTCAGGATATGTCTATATTTCTGAGATGAGGTATTGTATTTATTTACACTATTTAGATTGTTCGGACTGTTGTACTCGTCTTTGTTGCCATATTCAGGACGTTTCGGCCCTTGTACGCACCTGCCTTCTTCAGGAGATATCTATATTTTTGAGATGAGACATTGTAAATATTTACACAATTTACATTGTTCGGACGTTGTCCTCGCCTTTATTGTCATATTTCACACGTTTCGGTCGTTATACGCTCCGGCCTTCTTAAGTGATATTTGCTGAGAAACAATTTTCTGCCTATATTTCTGAGTTGAGATATTTACATCGTTAGGACTTTTGTCCTCATATTTATGGCCATATTCACGACGTTTAGACCTTTCTACACTCTAGACCTGTTCTTTCTGAAAAAGGTCAGAATGTTGTGAATGTGGTAGTAAAACTGAGGACAACAGTCCAAACAATGTAAATAGTGAAAAAACAGATGATCACAGCACAATAATGGGACAAAAAGAGTGAACAAAAGAGATATTAGAGAAAGACATAGACATCTCTTATATATCTCCCTTTCTTTCTATATCTTTCTCTAATATATCTTTCGCCCTCTTATATATATATATATATATATAGTGCGATAGGTAAATTGTCACCATTAAATATTTTAATTTTGCACGTTAACGCTATGCGCGTTAATTGTATATTATTTTGTAGACTGCACATTAGAGAAGGGTCAATTGGACAACGCCTGTGAGAAAAAGAGCACAATGATGCAATTCACTCCGCCAAAAATTTGGAAACAGCATGCTGTACTGCTTGGCATTCGCGCCGGAACATTTCAGAGTGATTGGATATCAATCAGCGGAGAGCGCGGACGATTAGGAAAGAGTTGGATGAGTCTAAAGGTGATTACGAAGGTACAGCAGCTTGAAAAACTGATTGTTCTGAAGTTGTGATGACTGCAAATTCAACATAAAGACCTACATCAAATGCCTTGAGGGTGTACTACTGCTCTGGGTCAAGAGGCTAGCTGCAGGACAACCCTATATCTGGCAACAGGACTCTGCACGATGCCATACAAGCAGGAGAATACAATCATGGCTGTCAGACAATTTCTGCGACCATATCACCACTTACATCTGGCCTCTTAACTCCCCAGACGCAGTTGAGCATGAGACCTAGAAAAATCCTTGTAACACCAAAGATGAAGGATTATAGCAGCATTCAAGTTAAACAAGGATACTCTCCAGAAGATTTACAGGAAATTCCGATGCCGTCTGGAGGCTGTCATTGAAACCAATGGCGATTTTATAAAAAAAATTGATCTTTCATATTTCAATATATTTTTGATAATTTTGGTAAAATCTGCTAATTTTTGCGTAATTTATACGACAATGTATTAATCACATCCTCTGTGTCTGTGTGTTTATATATATATATATATATATATATATATATATATATATATATATATATATATATATATATATAATAGTAAAATATACATACATATGCAAAATATATAAATACCCATACATGTATATATTTTTGAATAAAAATTCCAAGAGGAAGAATCCAGGTAGAACTCAATGTCCAGGACAGAGTAAGGATATAATAAAAAGGCTTAAACACTAATATTCCATGGTCATAATTTATTCCAATTCATTAGACCTACAAATTCAAAAAATTCAAACAGAAAAAAAACAACTCCGGAAATAAAAACAGAATGTAGAGAGAGTGTAAGTATGAGGAGGAGGGGAGATTAAACCTTAACAGACAGAATTTTAGGAGGGTGGGTGGAAGGGGTTTAAGTAAGAGAAAATGAATGTAGTCGGATGTCTAATGCATAAAAGATACATTTATATATATATATATATATATATATATATATATATATATATATATATATATATATATATATATATATATATATATATATATATATAATGGATATAGCGGCTTGATTGAGGAAAGGTGGTGTGAATCCTCTTCTTCTCTATGGGTAAATAGCAGGACAGACTGGGTTCTATATCATTGGATGGCAACTAGTCTAGGAGAAGGAAAACTCTGAATTCAAAAACCTTGTGGTACGTAGTGAGGATCTTGTGGTACGTAGTGCGTCAAGTCTCTGTATTCGGCCCTTCAAAAAGTGTGGATTGTTCTGCATAAAACCTTCCTCACTACAATCAAATCTCATGTTTTGGTGTCGGTCTGTCAATTTTCTAGGATCTGATCAGCTTGACACTCATAGGTCGAATTTGACAGGAGAGTCGAATATATATATCGAGCCTGAAGAAAAACGAAAAAATAAAAAATAAATACACTGTAGATATTAAAATTTTATTTTTACTTAAAACACACAAAAATATTACGTTTTAAGGTGTTCTTAAAGAAATCTAGCGTATGTATAAACCAGTAGCATTTTCCACAGCAACTTTAACAATTACAGCATGTAAAGTACCATCGTTAGACAGAGCACTTTTACCATATGAACAGAAATTAATTATATATATATATATATATATATATATATATATATATATATATATGTTTCATTAAATAATATTGACAAATTTTGTCTATTTATTTTAAGTAAGTTCCTTTCATACTGCTTAATAAACTTAGTAACAATATCATTGAAAGACGAAAATCAAATCACCATATTGATACATGTTTAAATCCGATCTAAGCTTTCGGCTTACATAAGCCATTATCAAAGATGACAATTACATTTCAATATATCAAACAATATATATATATTTAGATAGATAGATAGATAGATAGATAGATAGATAGATAGATAGATAGATAGATAGATAGATATACCTAGTGAGCCAGACAAACCTACCTAGGTTTCACCTAAACGGATCGTCAGAGAAAGTCGGCTAAGGAGGCAAGGTGAAAAAAGTATATTCGGTACCGATGATATATCAAGCAGTATAATTTTTTTTCCGTGTGAAGGAATCCAGTGAAGCACATCTAATTTTCATATCAGGTGGAAATTTGTCAGATTCCCGCTCAGCAGCTAGATGTAAGGAGAAAAACGATATAAGTAGTTATTGGTAAGGGAGTTATATCTTTGCCATCATTTTACCAACGCCCAACTCTAATAACGTGGGTGAACATTGCAAAGCGCAATGCATTGCTTTCGGAACCTTCCGCATACACACGCATATATATATATATATATATATATATATATATATATATATACGAAGGGAAATCTTAGTAAACAACATTAGAAGCACATTAGAAGCGAAGTCAAATCAACCCGTGTAAATCGTGAGGTCTGATGTCTTTGATCTCAGTTTGGTAAACCACAGATATCGGAAATTAATGTCCTAGAGGGAGCCGGTTCCTTTATATTTACTGGTTGTCCTTCACGTTTCTATTGTTAGATTTTTCGGTCTTCGGAATTTTACCCGCCAACGAACAATAGAAAGAATAATGGAGAAAAATAAACAGAATGAAAACGCTTTGTTTTTTTTTTACGTTTTTTTAAAGCTTGACTTAGATAAACAAACGTATAAAGCCTAAAGGAATTCCATAATTGCTTTCGCAAATAATAAAAAACAAAAAAAAAACAATGTCATCGTGATTGAAGCCACCCCACAAATAACCCCAAATCGATCCCAGTGCACTGAGAATCACCCCAGCGCATTTGCAATAAGTTAGATTGGATCACAAAATCATAATATGGTATTAGATATTTCTGCACCGAAGCGACCAAGGACAAAAAAGTTCTATACTTTCTCATGGGCGGAGAAAGAATCTCGAAGTAATTGCTTATTAGTTTAGCTATTCACAAAGACGAACACACATGTGAATGCATATACGTATAAACGCAGAGATAGATAGAGAGATAGATAGATTTGTATTTACTCCCCCCGCACGAGGTCAGGTTGTGACACAAGATCGGTTTAATGTGGTGAGCCCCTAGCGCGTACACCCGGACAAGGTACAAAAATTCCCCAAACCTCCGCAACAGTCAGTTACGCTGGCCTTGGTGCGTGCACCGATCCCTATCACTAGTGCAATGAGAGGGTGCGGCCTCGTGCAGATGTTCCCCAGGGTCGGCACCTCTCAGTATAATTTTCCTTAGTTGCGACTCTCTCTTTTGATGGCCACTTAGTGCAGTCTGCCCAAAAGACAGAGACGCAACTGGGAGATGATAAATAATGTGCTAAAAACTACTTGAAAGAGTAATTTACAAGCTAGATAGATAGATAGATAGATAGATAGATAGATAGATAGATAGATTCTGAAGGGTATCGAGATATCTAAGTCCATTTAAAAAAATCCGCGTCCCTTCATGACATAGAACATGATAATATTTTCTTATCTACGAATTGCTATAACTTCCAACCAAAAACAATAATGCGAAAGAATTTTCTGTTTTTTTTCTTTCTTCGATTGCTTATTTATCATCGAAAGAGACTAGTCTATCCTGTTATTTAACACATCCCTGAGTGGAAAAGAGATGGGTTCATGCTTTTCCTAATAGAATATGTAAGGCAAAGAACGCAACAGGCTAGGTCGGAACCGAACTCGGGTCCCTTCTTCCAATTTCTGCGTAGGTAACCATTACAGTTTGTTATATTATAGTTGTAGCCTTGTACCAAGGTGTGAATTTTCATTTCGCTTTTTGTGACAGATTGATCTAAAGAGGTGGATTTATACCTTTTCTCCAAGGTAATTTGCGCGTAAGAAAAATATAACGAACCCAACGGGAAGTGGAACTCGGTTCTCCGATTAAAAATTCCGAGCCATTATACATTACACCACCCTCACATCAAAACTTTCAGAAGCTTGTATTCCCAAGTGGTTCCCCTTTTACGTATTGACCAGGTTCGACTTTGTTTAACTTCGGTGATCGTACGGGAATCGGTTTATTAACGTGATGTGTCCGTCTGCCACCGGCTAAAATATGTCGTTTAAAGTAGTAAGAATTGGGACTACTAGAATGTTGGGTATGCTGCGTATCTCAGCAACCTTGACCGCGAAATAAGAAAACTGATGACAATGCACAAGTCACTACACCCCGGAGACAATATCGATAGATGATGGTGTCAAACGAATAGAAGGATGTGGATAATCAGAAGTGATGTTATTCGTAGACTCCTGACTCAAAAGTACACATGTCGGAACAAAGAAAGACAAATTATTTTTTATGTACCATATTCATGAGGTTGGCGATCATGGCCTTCCACAAAAGTTCATAACTTAATAAATCTTAAATTTTGTTATCTCTCTTGGACCTCGTTCCGACATCCATTCAGAGTCACCAGATACGTCATGCGTTGCTTTCCTCTGTCCCTCTTGTCTTCAATCTGTGCTGTGCCTATCACATTTTCCAAGCCACCTTTCTTCATTATGTGCCCTAGAAATTTCAGCAGTTTCTTTGTGTTAATTATAAGTGTTCTTGTTTAAATTTTCTGTAAAACTTGGTTGTTGCGCACGTGTTCAGTCCATATTAGTCTTGCCATCCCTCTGTAGAAAACACTTTCTGTTGCTATAAAACTCTTTTTCATCACTGCCATATAGGAAGACTGATATTATATAACCATTCAGATCCCCTTTTCTTTGTTTCTAATTAACTTTTTTTCTGTTTCTTAATACTTTGCTTAGCTTTTGAAAGTCAGCTTTCGTTATCCCAATGCACCTACTGTTTTAAGTGTTTTACGTTGCGTCCTCTGTTAAAACAGTTCCCGGATGTTCATATTGTTGTATTTGTTTGACTTTGGTATCTGTAATTTTTAATATTCAGTTTGGGTGGTTTCCTTATCTAACAACCATTCATTGTCTTCTTGCAATTGACGTTTAATTCTTCCTTTGGGCTTTCATTCACAACCTTCCTTAGGAGTTCTTGAAGTTTTCTTCGTCTGTCTCTGTCATCGCTTTCATCTGCACATCTTATGTTATGCATATATCAATGTGGTGACTGCTAATATGGAATCCTGGTTGGGCTTCCTAAAACTTTTATGTTGATTAAAAAGGGAGTGTAAGCAGGTGTAGAAACACACCAGAAAAAGAAAAAATCATAACGATTGGGTATTAAACGGACATTGTCATGCCTATGTATCAGCGAAATTGAGTGGCTCTTAACAGCGATCCAAATCAATTCCACATGTTAATAAAGGAGTGATAATAGACCTTTGAAATCTTGCATGCAATAATTTCAACTCTTATTAATAACTGTATTATTTCATTCTAGGTCAACTGACATCTCACGACTTCAAATGAAAACTGGAACGGTTTCTCTTGAAAATACACAATATTTAGCGTCGTGTGAAGGCACGGTGGAGTAATGGATATCAGCTCGGATTGAGGAATCGGAGAGTCGAGTTCGAGTTCCATTGGAATCCATTACATTCACTTACGTGCTAATAACCCTGGGAAAGGTATGAATCTTCTTCACCCTACCCCTAGCTATGGGTAAATAGCAGGACACCGGGTTTTATAGCCTTGGATGAAAACTAATCTACTGCAGAAAGAAATGGCAACCTCCTTGGGGGAAAAATCTGCCTCGTCAGTCATGTTTCTTTCGAAACATGATCGCCGTCTAAGCGTTTATCACGCATGGCGCATAACTGAGTAGCCTCCAAGGACATTTATGCTGACATGGTTGCTAAATTAAGGAATGACAATCCAGTTATCATCAACAAGGAAAAAGTAGGTAGCTGAATTTCGGATAGGAAGGGAGTGTCTTGATGATGGCCCAAGGTCAGGACATTCTGAAACTGCCATCTCTTAGGAAAACATTGATCATATGGTGATGGATGACAGGCGATTAACTATAAATCAAATAGCCAATATCATTAACCTGTGGGAGAGCTGAGAATATTCTGCACAATAAACTGGACATGAAGAATATTTCTGCTCGGTGGGTTGGGGGTAACGTCGTCTGACATTCTTCGAGGCAGATCCATCTGGTTGCCATGGAGTTTTGAAGGTAACGGCCTCAGTTTTCGAGGATGTAAAAGGCATTTTGTTTATTTCTTATTGTTTCTTCAAAAGAACCATATCACCACTGGAGAGTATTATGTCAAGTTCCTAGGTCAATTTACGCAAGGCTACCAAGACGAAACACCCAGGAAAACTGACGAAAGGGCGCTTGTTTCATCAGAACGGTGCTCCAGTACACAAATCTATCAATGACTGCTGTGCGGGACTGTAGCTTTGAACTATCTTCATTCCTATTCTTCTGATTTGACTATCATCTGTTCCGCCACATAAAAAAAATCACTTGACTGGGAACTAGTATTGCCTATAATGTTGTTGACAGTCAAAAACAGTTTTATTTTTGAAAAGTCAGACGTCAGTTTACTTGGAAGGAAACAATGCATTGATTGATAAGAAGAGTTCACAGCTCCAGCGTTACTCCTTCATAATCAGCCTATGAACATTCAGTCCACCTAGGTAGACTGCGGCAAAAGAAATGTGGGACAGTGTCAAACCCAATCCGTACATGGATCTTCATATTCTCAGTGTCATGCCCCCCTCAGGAATTGAACGCTCATCCCTATCCTTTGTAGCTCATACTAAGCTATGCCGTTACACCACCAGCCTCTGTTCTGCTTTCCATTTACATAAGCTTATTAGATAGGCAACTCACTGTTTTCCTCTGTATTTCTTGCCTTCAGTATATCCTGGCAGAGTGAAATTCACCACGCTCCCTTTCAACATTATGGGCCCTAGAAATTTCAGTGTCCGTTTTCTGATTTTTCTTTTTTGTTTCCATTAATGATAAAACTTCTTCCATGGTATTCTCAGCATCCTCCTCTAGAACTATATTTCTGCTGCTTCAAGTCACCTCTTCATCTTTTCTGAAATTGGTCGGCATATATTATCATATAAGAGGACTGATGTTTACGTAGCAGTTAGTATCTGCAACTCTAGGTACGATTAAGGAATGTACAGACAAGTACATTAACATTAAATTCTTGTAAGTCCTTGATATAATTAAAAAAAAGTCTCCCTGTGGAAATGCTAATCTAATAAGGAGAGATTTATCATTGAAACAATACATAAACACTGTACATGTTAAGAATGAGTTTGTAAATTTCAACGCCCTCAAACAAAGCTGCTTTCATTTAATCACCATAGAGAACTTTTTCTTTATTTATCATTCGCATGTCTGATCAAAAAAGCAACCACTTACGTGTTCTTCGGATTACGTCTTCCACTGACATGAAGTGCAGCGACTATATCGAATCAGTTGCTACATCTACTGCGAGGAAAGTTCGTTCACGATGTAGAACCAAACATTTTTTTCTCAACAGAATTCATCTTCACTGTTTACATTATTCGGACTATTGTCCTCATCTTTGTCGCCATATTTATTACAACGTTTCGACCGTTGTACGCTCCGGCCTTCTTCAGGTGGTTGGAATGTCGAACTGAACCCTTTATTTCGCTCACTGGTGCAGACTGTTCTAGTTCCACGTGCCATGTTTAATGGATGTCAGTTATCGGTTATCTCCTGTTAATTCCCCTCTGAAAGTTCTCCACTGACTTAAACGGATATTGGACTCATACTCATTGGGTCCTGTCACTGGATCTAACCAACGCTTTTATCCACTGTGCCATGTTTCTTTGGCACGTGGAACCAGAAGGATCTACCCCAGTGAGCGAAATAAAGGGTTCAGTCCGACATTCCAACCACCTGAAGAAGGCCAGAGCGTACAACGGCAGAAACGTTGTGATAAATATGGCGACAAAGATGAGGAGAATAGTCCGAATAATGTAAATAATGTACATAATGCCTTATCTCAGAAATATAGACAGATACAGAATCCATCTTGCATATTTACAAATCTATCATTCCTCTGTGCATTGAATATTGCTGCCTTATCTGGTTTGGTGATCCTGTTGTACATATCGAAATTCTTGACAAAATCCAAAGAAGGATCTATAATATACAAAGAGTCTGATCTGGCATCTCGACTTCAGTTACTTTCTCACCGACGTGACGTGTCGTCTCTCTGTCTTTTCAGCAAACATTTTCAAGGCATCTGTTCTGATGGGCCTTTTTTTTTCTTTTGTGCATTGACTGCAGGAATTTAAGCCTGTTACTAGATTTCCAACTGCGTATAACCATTGTACTGTTGAACGAGATAGATACAATTATCGCTTCTATTCTAACAGTTCCTTTTCTAACACTTCTCAACTATGAAAATTCCTTCAGATTTCGTGTTTCCCTGTCAACTATAATCCTCAAAAGATTTCAATGTAACGTCAATCGTCATATTCTGTCTTCCAGAAGCATGCTTCTTCATTGCCATTTCCTCACTTCTCTTCACCAAATTCATCTAATTCACATTTTTTTCTTGTAACCTCCTGCATCCTATTGTCATTATCGCCGTGAATGGGGTTTGATGATTAAAATATTTTTTTTTGCAAACAGCATGCATAGCTTAAACGTGTACTTGTCGCTGTGTAACAAATGTGGGTACACCCCCAGAACAGAGTATACCACGGTTTTTCTATTTTGTCTTTATAATCGATCCTTCAAATTTACAAATCAACCATTCGCCTCTGCATGGAGTATTCCTGCAAATATGGTCTGGAGCCCTTTCTGTTTGCCTCAGGGTTCTTGATAAGATTCAGAGACAGATATGCAATGCAATTGGCACTGATCTAGCATCTCGTCTGCAGTCACTCTCTCACAGACGTACTGTCACCTCTCTCTCTCTCTCTCTCTCTGTCTTTTTTTACAAATACTTTCATGGTAATTGCTTCGATGAGCTGCTTTCGCTGGTTCCCAGGCTACAGGAATTCAAGCGTCTTACGCGGTTGGCATCCCGCTCTCACCCTTTCGCTGTTGAAACTGTTAAATGTAGCCGTCTCTTCTACTCCAATAGCTTCATGTCTCGCACCCCTCGCCTCTGGAACTCCCTCCCCTTTTCCTCTTCCCTGATAGCTATAATCTCCAACTATTTAAATGTAATGTCAATCGACATCTCCAGATGCCTTGATCTATCCCCTATCCTTCTCTTCATCCTTTCCTCTATCACTCCTATTTGCTCTCGCTCAAAATCCTATGTAACCCCTTGCGTGCTAGTGTCTTCCAACCTTGCTTGGGGTGAAATGCTTATAAAAAAATTACCCGGTGTATAATTCAGGCGAGGTAAATTTATATCTCAGTGTATAAAATGGGCTAAGCTATAATGCACCCCTCATTTGCCTATGTAATAAAATCTATATAATTGTAGCAACAGAGTAAAATGGGGACACTACAGTGTGCCCAGTAAAAAAGCGGAAAAATTATAATCACTGTTTTATTAATAACTGACCTTGAAAAACCATGAATAATTTTTTGAATATTCATGACCTTGAATAATCAAACGACTCTTGCGTAATTACTTAACTCTGATTGGTTTATTTATGATTGATTAATTGCTGTTCGATCTTCTGACTCGTCATTTAAACGTTATTTTCAGGCAACCTTTGTCTTTCGTTATGCCTTTCTCGTATGACTTGATGTTGAGCGTCAAGTTATCGTACTTTTCAAAGAAGAATATGAGACGTGGGGATTGCCGAAATTTGCAGAAATTCTTCTTGAAATTTTCAGTCGAATTTTATTGTCGGATTTTAATGAAATGTTCAGGACTTATGCATAAAGGAATGGAATTATTTTTAAAATTCTTTTTATTAGAAAATCGTTGTAACATTTCTTTTTTACATTTGTTTCCGCACATTATTTAATTTTATGAAAACTTGAGAAATTCAACGTGATAATTCTTAGCGACTATATTAGTTAAAAGCAGAAATTTTTGAAGAATTTAAATAACCGAATTGTTTTTGCAAAATCAGACCCAGTCTTACTGAAAATCTGTACCGAGTCGAAAAAAATAAGAAAGAAATAAAAACCAAGACATTGTTTAATTGCAGAAGCTTTTAATTGGTTATATGAATAATATATATTACAGATAATATTGTCTGAAGAAAAAATCGATGGAAAATGAATTTTTACAAGAATAATTTACATTTTTTTACAATTTTAAATTGAATAATTTATAAAGTTTTAAATCTTTTAAAATTCATTTTCACTGTGATCATTTTTAGGAAATATTGTTGAGTAAGGCTATATTTACTAATTATTTATTGTAAAGCTTATTACAATGTGACGGCGTCTGGTGCTTTATCGTCTCCTCCACCATACTTATCTCTGAACACGTTCGGGTGTCAATAAACACGTCAGAAAAACAAGACCTTTACTTAAGAAATATTTTTATATAACATTTTATGCTATAAATAAGTAATATTTGTTTCAAATCGGATTAATTTACATTTACATTTTCTAATTTTCCTCAAATAACGTTTCAGAAGTATATATTTTATTTTTGCAAGATTTTTAAAACCGAGAATTACTTTTTTACTTTTGTTTACAAGTGTGTCAAAAAAGAGCGTTTAGATCAATTTGACTGAAAAAAAAATGATTTCGATCAATATAATTACTGTTGGAAATATACCGCAGAGTATTTTGCTTACTGGAAATAGTAAATTTTAAATCATTTAGCTTTGAATTAAAATTAAAATGAAAGTCTCAAGAAAGCTTTTCCATTTTAAACCTTACGTATACCGATATATATATTTATATATATATATATATATATATATATATATATATATATATATATATGTTATTTCTTCCCTGATGATCCGCTAGGTTTGTCTAGCTCTCTAGGTTTAACTAGGTCTGCTCTACTCATTGTATTGAGCACTTTATTTAGTTGTTTTGGGTACTCGCATCGGTTTTTTTTTCTTTGGGCCTTGAACTCGTATGCTGGACGATTATTTTCGGTTAACGTACATGTTCTTGGTTCTTTCTTTTTTTATACCTTTTTTCACCTTTGGTATTGGCTTGTTTATTTGCAAATCAACACACCGAAGGTTTTCCGAGCGAGCATAGTTTCTTATGCTTATAAGATTTCTATTATTATTATTATTAATAATATATATATATATATATATATATATATATATATATATATATATATATATGAATGGCAATTAGTACAGGATATATTTGAACATGTATATAGGAGCTATATTTGAATATATTTCTTTACACTCTTCCGTTTAGTTAGAATCCTCTTCCAAGTAATGCATAAATTTATTTCTGTGTGTTAGAGTGTACATATCGTAAGGTGTATGTGTTAGAGAAGGAGTAAGAGAGAAAGAGAAAAAGAGAGAGAGAGAGAGAGAGAGAGAGAGCGAGAGAGAAAATGAAAAAAAATACACGTATGATCTTGATTTGTTCGAATATTTATCTAACTTGAAAACATTCAGTTTTATCCCCGACAGGCGAAGGCGTTATTTTCACAAGCTTGAAATAAATAGCGTACAATGTGACTGATTTTATACCATGTAAGGATATAATAAGTTACACAGATGACAACGACTTGATGGCAGATTCAGAAAGGAAACCAAATAAACTATGAAACAGAATTGAAAAAGAAAGCAAGAAAAACGGACTGTTCATTAAGTACAGAGTTTCAAAAAAAAATTAACACCATTTAAAATGAGTATCCTTGAGTAACTTCATGTCTCTGGCAAAGGAAATTACATAGACTTCTATGTTGAACAATCAAATATTTATGTATCAAAATACGAATAAAATATTCATAGCGATGTAGATTTTATAACTGTTATGGGAACTTACCCATAATAATAATGGACTATTCCTGACATTATAAATACTGCGCCTCTCAAGAGGTATGAGGAGATTGTAAGACGAGGAGAGATAATTGAGAGCATATTGTAAAGACATTGGAATAGTGATGCTTGTCGAGACAACATAGTTCACTCTAACCAAATCTGATAGTCATTACTAATACTTCTACTTCTTTGTATTATATTTCTGTTGTAATATATCTTTGTATTCCATACCTGTGTCCGTGTTATTCTTTCATTGGTTCTAACCTTGGACCATCTCCGTGGTACAAGGAACTTGGAATATAACAATAACCCATTTCACAAAGATTCACAAATGTTCAATATGTTCACCACCTGTGACTCGACAGTCGTCAAATCGATAGTCCAGCTCCTACCAAACACGCTGTAGTATGTTTTGCGTAACATTCCCCAGTGCCTTAGTGATTCTCTGCTTAAGTTCCTCTAGGCTTGCAGTAAGAGGGGGGATATCGACCTTTCCTTTCACATAGCCCCATAGTTAAAAATAACAAGGTGTCAAGTCAGATGAATGTGGTGGCCATTTTAACAGCACTTTGTCATTATCACTGGCACGCCCGATCTGGTAGATTCTCATTGAGATAAGTCCGCACAGTAAACTTAGTTTTTACTTGTTTTGTTAACATTTGAGGTCATTTGAGCGAAAATTGGTTATGTTAGTAGATTACAAAATATTGTCAATTTTTCGGGGACATACTGTATAAGAGTCCAGGTTGCATAACCTTCATCAAAAGACGCAGACCAAGATTTAAGCAGCTTCCATTGACCGCTATATAAGAGGATGGATATCACATAACACTTCTGGACTCTTTTCTGTATTTCTGTTGAAGCTTTCCTGTTTCTCAATAGTTAATTTTTTAATGCTGTGAATGCATTTCTGCTCCTTCGGATTTCGTTGCCGTGTTTTACATTTAACCATTGTACTTGATTGATTTTAGCATCTCCAATTCGTCATTCGTATCTTGGGTAATTCACCTATAGGTTATTGAATGATTAGGAGTTTCCTTACAGATGAAGTGCAGCTTAAATGCAACAGAAATGTGGTTCTACAGTAGCTGAGACTACGATAGAATATAGGATGCTGAAAATACCATAGAATACCATAGACAGAATACTATAAACGGATTAACTGAAACTTCATCCACATCAATCGACCATAGAAATTTAGTGATTTCTTTTCTGGACTTAATGGATGTAACCATTTTCCTAAAGTTTATTTCGAGGGCTAAACTATATGCCATTTTCAAGATTTATTTTTGTTATCTTACTATTTCAAATGGCGTATAAAATACATTGTAGAACGTATGACAGTTGCTGAAAATAGACACATTCTTAATTTACATGGTCAACATCGATTCGCGGTAGTCTGTTTAATGCATAGTATTTTAACTCGGTGTTAACCTCAATGTCCACTTTTATATTTACACTTATGTATCCATGATATCATAAACATAACATGCCTAAAAACTATACTCTTGTCATATATATATATATATATATATATATATATATATATATATATATATATATATATAAAGTGAACATTGAATTCGACAGGCTGTTTCATGCTAGACGTAATCATCAGGCCTGAATAACGGTTTCGGTTTGAAATTCCAACAAATATCACCTGACGAAGGCCTGGGCGTACAACTGCCGAAACGTCGTGAATATGGTAATAAAGATGAGGACAACAGTCCGAACAGATGTAAATAGTGTAAGTAAAGAAATATTATCCTAGTAACAAAAGCAAATTTGAAGGAAATATTAGCTATTTTTTCATACTTTCTAGGCATAAGTAAATAGGAAATAACAGTTGCTACCGAAGGACAAAAATCATGTTACACAGTGTTATTTAACATTAAATGCTGTCTGCATATATATATATATATATATATATATATATATATATATATATATATATATATATATACCACTTTCGTTTTCTTTCTCCCTGATGTGCGCATATGATTGTGTAAATATCCGTGCATCTTTTGAGATTTAGGTAGTCGAATAGACGTTGTTCAAGCTCATATATCTCATATATATATATATATATATATATATATATATATATATATATATATATATAGGCCCTTCTAATAACCGCTTTCTAAGTTAGGCCTTCATAACTCATTTAAAAGACATTTTTTCGTACATTTGATTCTATGTGTCTAAGTTTAGAACATTTGCATATCATGTTTTTACTCCCCTTTTTAAGCCCATATACTCTTGTGTTGGATTAAAATAACCTTATTAAATATCTGTTTGTATAGCACCGAGTCTTTAAATGCTCGAATGCCCATAAATGAAATTGCTTGTGCTCGTCGAAAAGCCCTTCACTTGAACAGAATAAATGCTTTTTTTTTTCGGTTTTTTTTTTTAAAGATGTAAATCCCATTGGAATTAACAGAAGAAGTCATTCATCTTTTTTCCGTTTTTTTTTCTCTTTCTTTTTAATTCATAGTCACGGACAAGGTTTTAATATCAATAATCATGTTTCCAATCGATAGATTTTTTTTTGTTAGATAAATCGCTCCAAGAGTGATTTGTTAAATAGATCCACTTCAACAAGCCAAACAACTCACGCATACCTAAAAGCATATGTCTACATGTGCAAGCTTAAAATACTTTGCACTGTGGAAATGTTTCAATCGAATTGGAAACTTTCCAGGCATTTGAGCAACAGAATCTATTATCAATGTAAGTCATGAGCCAGTTTCACAATGTGAAAAGGGTTAAATCATTTGGGCAGTAGCCAATAACATTGTACACATACTCCTATATATATATATATATATATATATATATATATATATATATATATATATATATATAAAATGCACATATATTTAAACCTGACCATGAGCCATTTGCTTTGTGTTGAAAAGGTTAATAGCAGCTATTTTCAGCAAAAGTTCATTTCTATTTTTAAGCCACTCACTGGTTCGTCAATTGTTGCAATATCTACTGTTAAGTTTCTCTTGTCAAAACTTTGACTCGTTCACGTTTCCTCTCTTCCGTCGTGTTTTTGAATTTCTTTGTAAACACCCAGCCAATAGTTTTCTTTCTAAAATACCAACGACTTCGGCAAGTTTACGCCCTAAAGTGGTCGAAGTACTCTGCCCGTCTGTATTTTATTACTTAACGTTAGTATCGGTAAACCTTAGCCATAGAGGAAGAGAAAGAAAGCAAGCAGTGGAGAACTTATCCAGGGACAGAAGAAAATAATTCATCTTTTAAATCGTATTTTTAATCGTATTATACGAAGTAATACAGTTTTCGTAATATTTTCTTTAAGGATTGAAATTTTTATCAATAGTCTTCTGAGAAGAAACTTAATTTTTCTTCCATGTTTGTTATACTGAAGAAAATTTGCATTGCACTTTGTGTTAACCTTTTTGTTGGGATTTAACGTTTATCGAAGTTCAAATTTTAAGAATGTAGAAGAAATTCAAAAAAGGATTATGTTGTTTGTTTTGTTCTTTTGTTTGTCTCCACAAACGCAGACACAAGCACACACACACAGGCTATCGGTCTCAAAATTGGTTCCCCCACCAGGTATGTTCTTTTAGGACTATAAAACTTGCTGTTCAATGTGTAGAGTTGAAATAGTACATTAACTTTCACTATAAAAAAAATGAATGCACTGGTATATTGTAAGATGATAATTGTTGATGCGCAAGTTCTTCGCAGACTAAAAGGTTTGGTTTGTTTTGTTTTACGGTATATCAACCTCAATGAGTCATTTAATGCCGATAACTTTTTTTTTCTGGTAATATTTTTGTTTTGTCAAAAATCTATTTCTGGTAATAATTTTTTTACAAAGTATTTCTGGTATTAAAACCTGCTTTTACACTTTTATAATGCTTTTTACCTCAGTTTTGGGGTTAACTATTTTCCCATAGCTGGGACCCTAACAGGTGCTACCACCCCGGGTCAGGGTGGATCTGAGAACACCAGCAATTTAGAGGTGATTCCACACTCCTCAAATCCTCCTGATCAGAGGCCTTGCTGTTGGACGTAGTTTATCGTCATACCCAGGACGCGCAGCCTAAAAGGACAGCAGACTCAAAGATTAATAAGTACGTTATTGATACAAATAACAGTACTCTTTAAGTGTTTCAAATCATACTCGATAAGGAGAGTGCAGACAATGTGTGTATATATATATATATATATATATATATATATATATATATATATATATATATATATATATATAGTCCAAATTGTGTAACAAGAGTATTGTCTAATTGTTAGATTAAGCTTTGAACCGATGCATCTTAGAAATTATTAAAAATATCTTACTGGAAATCTCTGAGGTTTTTATAACATTATTGGATACTACTTTGAAGAATAAGAATTTATAATTACTCACTAAACTTAACAGAAGTATCGTGATGAAATCGATCATAAACAAAAATTACATGTTCATCATTAATTAATCATAGCTAAGGATCGAAAGCTCATGAAAGATGAAATAAAGTTCAAATATATATTTATTATTCCAGGATCATTTCCCAACTTATTCAAGATGAGAACCTTCTAACTTTCTGTTCTGGAGTAACAAATTGCCTCACTTTTTTCACTTACGATTTCATTTTCAAGTCTTTTTTTTTCACTGCTCTTTGTACTGGAAATCCTCTCTCATCTACTAAACGTATTATGAATTAAGTTGGATCTTTTCTAGTTGATTTCTTTAACTCTAAGTTGAAATCCTACTTGATGTGACTTCCTGATCCAGTTTTCCTCTCTACTGTTTTATCTTTTTTAAACTTATTGACTGCTTTCCGGTTGGTTTTTGAATTGACTTTGAAAATGGAAGACGGAGTATGAATGTTGCTACCCTTACTGAATACCTGAATGATCTTTTTCCTCTCATCATTGCTCATTTAGGAAGACAGTGGAGATGACGCAAACAATTTTAACGTGCTCTTTTTTGACTGAGTAACTCAAAGGGTTTTTCAGTGGTTCTTACGAGTGCCAAGATGGTTTTATCAAAAAACCTGAAAAAAGAAACTAAAGAAAAATTAGTTTAGTGTTTTTTTTTAAAATAATAAACATTTTGTGGGATGGATTTTATTATATATGTCTATATTTCTGAGATGAGGTATCATGTATATTATTTACATTGCTCGGATTATCATCCTCATCTTTGTTGCCATATTTATCACAACGCCCAAAACGTTGAGATAAATATGGTCTTCTTCAAGTGGCTGTAATGTCGAATTGAACCCTTTATTTCGCTCGCTGGGACACATAGCACAGTGGATAAAGGAGTTAGTTCGATCCACTGACAGGACCCAAAGAGTGTCAGTTGGAAACCTGCTTAAGGCGGTGGAGAACTTGGAGAGGGGAATTAATAAGAGATGACTGATAACTGACATCCATTAGACATCGCACGTGGAATTAGAACAGTCTACGCCAGCGAGCGAAATAAAGGGTTTAGTTCGACATTCTAACTATCTAAAGAAGGCAGGAGAATACAACGGCCGAAACGCTGTGATAAATATGGCAACAAAGATGAGGATGATAGTCCGAGCAATTCAAATTATACATATCTATCTATCTATCTATCTATCTATCTATCATCTATCTATCTATCTATCTATGAATAGATAGATAGATAGATAGATAGATAGATAGATATTTGTTCTTATTCGTTCTCATATATATATATATATATATATATATATATATATATATATAGATAGATAGATAGATAGATTTCTTCTTATTATTTCTATATATATATATAGATATTCCTTCATTCGTTCTTATTAATAATTGAGTTTGGTGTCTGATAGGTCTGGTGAATTGGATCGTGATTACGATTCCAATGTGGTAAATTGTTACCATGGAATATTAGTGTTAGAGCCTATATATATATATATATATATATATATATATATATATATATATATTAGCTGGTGTTTGTTGTATTTTGAAACAGCCGACTCCAAGTAGATCTTTAATTTTTCTCTATTTGCTCGTATACTGCATTGTGCAATTATTTTCATTGCGATGATCAGTTATACAACATATCCTAGTATTAGATTTACTGTTGAGAACACCGCTATTAGCGCACTCTCAATAGAGATGATTTCAAAGAATTCAGTTCTCTTCTGACGAGACAAGAATTTTTTTTAAAGTCATACCTGTGGTGAGATGGATCTCGGCGAAACACCAGTGCGTTTACCTTGATATTATGCAAAAATAATTCTGCGGGTTTCATATAATCTTCATTTGTAGTTTCTTAATGTTTCGCCGATGTAAATCATTAACATTTTGTGCGTTCTATTTTGCATATACACGTGCCTGTTCTATTTCATTTGATACTCTATTGTTGTTTTAGCGATGGCGTTGATGATTTTACGTCAAGGTTGTTATGGACTGTCAGATATGATTATGTGTTTAATTTCTGTTATGGTTGCTCGGAATAATATTTAAGAATTTTTATTTTTTTTTGTATATTTCTTCTGTGAATTTCGTTGGCTTTAAGTTTGGCATTGTTCAGGAGGAATTAATTACGTATACTTAGTCTATAATATATATATATATATATATATATATATATATATATATATATATATATATATATGTTGAATGAAAATACCAAAAATCCTGTAAAATCGATGAACTGCTAAAGTGTACCTTAAAATATCATTTTAGTAAAAAATCGGTCAAGTAGTGTAATTTTTGAAATATATTTTTTTAATAAGCCATTTTTTATGCTTACTCCCTGCATATTTTATCAGATGAAGATTTTTTATTCTTATGCCTATTTTCATTTAATTTATATATCTGAATAGATACACACACACACACACACACACACACACACACACACACACACACACATATATATATATATATATATATATATATATATATATATATATATATAATGTCATAGCACATATACATACATATGTGTGTGTGTGTATAAGAATTCGAAAATAATAATAATAATAATTACAATACACAGAAATAGAAGCCCTGACATCATGATTAAAGACCGCGAAGACAAAATGTGCCTCCCTACTGATTTGACCGTCCCCATTTGATTTGACGATCAACATACAAGGATATTTAAATCGAAATCTCAAAATGTGACGTATGAGGACATTAACAATTCTAATTGTAGTTGGTGCCCTCGGATTGATTGGAAAAGATTCCAAAAGCCTCATGGAAGAAATACAAAAAAAAAATGTACTCACAAGTAAAGTTCACAGCTTACGAAGGGCTTTATCTTACTTAAATATGTGCCTTTTTTAAAACTTCACAGTGGAAAATGTCACGGTGACATTTCTGACCTTAGGTGTCTGGTTGTGACCCGAAAAGAAATGAGTATACACCAGAAACCAAAGAAAATAACAACAACAACAACAACAATAATAATAATAATAATAATAATAATAATAATAATAATAATAATAATTATTATTATTATTATTAAACCATTACAAAAATAATTAATTTTTTGAGAAAGAACACAGACGTGTCCGAAAATTACGATTTTTAACACTTTTCTCGCCATGTTTCTATTTTGGATATGGTGTAATAATACACATTAAATATTATTATTACTATTGTGTCGTTTCTTTTATTTTTTCATTAGCATGTTATACCATAATTCTGTAAGAAGCATAATATCTATCTATCTATCTATCTATCTATCTATCTATCTAGGAGTGACAGTCTACACATGCCTCTTGCAGAATCTCGGTGTGGTAGCACAATAAAAGAAATATGAAAAAGCAACAAAATATATTTATGGGAGAATATGATATATAGAATTTATATATCAGACAAATGGTGGTGGGGGTAGTTGAAATGATAAAATGCAAAACAAATCCGACTAAATGATATTTATATTGCTGGTATCACATACACAAACACATATATTCCTTTAACATGGCGCATTTTTGTATTACGGATCATTTCATTTATTATTAAAGTTCTATATCTCAATATCTATTAAGAAAAATAGAAATCTACTTAAATATAGACAAACTCAGAAATCTACTTATGTTGCGAAATTCTGTCTTGTTGAATATATATATATATGTGTGTGTGAAAAGTGTATATAAATATAAATAAATATATATATGTATAATTATTTATATATTATATGCGCGGTACTTATTAGAAAGCGCTCAATATCAGAGATAGAGCTAATATATTTGGTTGGATAGATGTGAGTTTGTGACCCTGGGTTTCACGCTTTAGCGATCGTCAGACAAACTGATTAATTTTTTAAAAAAATTTGGGTTTATATAGATTGCGTGTATTGGTGTTATTGTGGAAGTGGTGGGGGAAACTTCGTCGCTTATGTCATCGTACTAACGCAAACATCGATGTATGCAGACACATATACATACTTGGTCGTCCGTCGGGACTCATACATATATAAATATATGTGGGCAGTTTCGGATATGACATATGTATGTATACGGGTGGTGTTGTGTCTATACATTCGCATTTATATGGTGAAATGTTGAAATTTAAAGATTGGAAGTGTGGCGGAAATGTCTCGTGAATGTCTCGTGAATGTATACATGTCATATTATATATTTTTCCGCTGAATAATATTTCCTTGCATGTATTTATATACGTATGGTGGGGTTTGTGTAAAATTATGATAGGTAAAAATTATTATTATTTATATTTATTTTTAAATTTTTGAAAAAAAAACAGGGGTTTATTTGTTATATTTAAAGCTGGTTATTTGTTTCATTTTGGTGACTGTGTATATGTAACAGGTAGAAATTTGTAATCCTTAATTTATATGGTGATGTTTAATATTTAATGTGCTGGGTGAGAGGGTAGTTTAATTTAATAACCGGTCTATATGATATAATGTGATAGCAATGTTGCAAGGGATTGGAGACAGTGATAATATAATTAGCTAATAGTTATTGTAATGGATTAGTGATTGTAGGTTTATGCACCTTTAAAATTTTGTTTCTGAAGGGATTTCGCCATTCTATATCATTAACTTTACTTATCTACTTTTTGTATGAATGATTCATTGTAATATATATATATATATATATATATATATATATATATATATATATATATATATACCGCCATACACGCTGTAAATATATATATATCTATATATATATATCTATGTATATTATATAGACGCACACACACACACACACACACACACACATATATATATATATATATTTTATATATATATATAGTTCATAACTCACCATTCTGAAATTAAATTAATTAATAATTACTTAATTTTTATGTTCATATTTTAATACCGGTTATTTTAGTTGCTAGATTTAATATCATGAGAATTATAATTAATTGTTCAGAAAAAGTTTTTGAAAAAAAATTACATCACAATATAAAACACTGCTTGACTGTGCCAGCATTAAGATAACCTGATATATTTTCAAATTATATACAAGTAACATTCACTATACAATCATCGCCTGAAAATTGGTTTGAATCTCAGATTAGTTCTAATATTCTGCGATATATATATTCATTTACATACACACCCACCCACACAGACACGCACACAAAGACACACATAAGTTCTGTGTCTCTTCCTTCTTATTTTGTGTTCCCTCCGTTTTCTGGGTTTTTCTCTTTGAATTTATGCTAAAATGCTATTCAGTTTTATTAAAATACTGAGTTTATGTTTATTTGGTTCATTTTTTATTTATTTATATATTATTTATATATCGTATATATATATATATATATATCCGGCCCCTGGACCCAACCCCCATCCGGCTCCATCCAGCTCCATCCGGCTTCATCCAGTTCCATCCGGCCCCAGGCCACATCCTGTCCCAGGCCGCATCCGGCCCCATGGCGACATCCGGCCCGCGAATATTTTTGTTGTTGCTTTTTTTTTGTTGATTACGTCATTTGTTATCCTGTTATCCCTGCAGTAAACTAAGGAAACTTATTTAAATAATACAACATTAACTTTGTTCTTTTTTTATTTAAGAGCAAGTTAGCGATCTGAGGTCGATAGTACATTTGATAACACGGCCCTCTTCCGAGACCCTGCCTAACTGTCTGGCCGCTCCCTCTAAAAGGTTCCGGCCCCTGTTTTATTATGTGCGTAAGTCAAAAATTTTTGCACTATTTGGTATTATTGATAAGAGTGCGGATAATTTTTGACTCCCCCCCCACCCCGTATTTAGACATGGATATCATATCACTGAGTGCATCTTTCTAACTGGACTAATTTCGATTTTTTCTTTTTGCTAAACGCTGCATCATTTATAAATCACTATAATTGGTATTTTTATTTCTTTAAAAAGATGTTTTGAGTAACGAACGCCTTCTGCAGGTGTGCAACACAAACACACAAACAAGCGTCAAGATGTCTGAAATGCCTAATTAAAAACCGTCTTCAGAAAAATCAAATTAAAACTTATCATTAGCTGCTGTTTCTTTTTTTTTACAAGACGGCCTGATCATTGCAATGATAAATTCCATGGCTTGACCATATTCTAGTCAATGATATCGTGTATATGGATGCGCTGATTAAAACGAAATTGAAGATCCAAGAAAGCAACGATTGTTAATTCGTATTACTTTGGCGACCATTTTTCAAAGGGCACCGCTCACTGATAAAACTATTCCTGAAAACGAGGCACTTATAAATATTTACTCAGTGGCGTTCAGTGCGGCAATTGAAAAGTGAATTGTACAAGAAGATTGTGTCTTTCCAATTATCCAACTGAGTAGTGCGTCCTTTTCTAGAAAAGCCGTGGTCAGAATCATATCTCTCTCTCTACAACTGACCACGGCTACCACGCAACTATTACATCCAACACTGAGAAGTGCAAAGTGATGGTCAAATATCAGTCATAGAGATCATTGTTACCGTTTTCGCCACATTTTAGGACATATACCTGCATAGCTCTAAATATAAAAAAATGAAGAAATAATGTATCAGATGCAGTTAATATGGAGTATGTGTATGCTTGTGTATATATGTGTGTGTAAAGATGGAAAGATATGTATAGCCACTGTCCATTTCACGGCTCCAGCGATATTCAGACCTTGTGTTATTCCTGCTTGTATGGGCTCTCCTTGACCACCCCGCTGAGGCAGGTTGTGACACAAGGTCAACTTTTTTTTAACGTGGAGACCCCAGTGTCTTCACCCGGGCCGCTGGTCTTAGCTGGTTATAGTTTCTCCAAGCTGGACATAGCTGGTCAGAGCCGGACCAAGCCAGTCATCGTGATAATACAAGCGCAGGGACGTATCCCTGCGCCCGGTAAGTGTCAGTGTGCTATAAACTTCTCCAGAGAGCAGTTTATATTTATTCCACCCTCCTTTATATCAGAACAATGATAGGAAAATTAATGACAAAATTCTGACAAATTCAATGAATCAAAAAATATTAGCTACTGATACGATAACCACTAGAAATGAAAAGCATTCAATTACTTCCAAAAACGTATCTGTCAATATCTCTGAGACGAGGTATTATGCACACTATTTACATTATTCAGACTATTGTCTTCATCTTTGTTGTCATATTTATCACAACGTTTCGGCTGTTGTAGGCTCCGGCCTTTTTCAGGTGGTTGGAATGTCGAACTTAACCCTTTATTTCGCTCGCTTTGGTAAGCTGTTCTATGCCGTTAAACAAAATAAACCAAACCAATCTAAACCAAAAAATATATTCTATTCATACGAATCTATCCTAAAAATGTTGTCGGCATTAAATAGCCCATTGAGGTTTATATACTGTTAAACAAAATAAACCAAACCAAAGTTGCACTGACTATTTATTCTTTTGGCATCAGTTGACGAGACGTGCCATGTTTAATGGATTTCAGTTATCTCCTGTTAATTTAGGTAAGGCTTCAAGAACAAAAGAAAGCTGTAACGCGAGGGGAAGTAGAAAAATCAGGCGTGGCTGACCACATGTGGAGAGAGAAGGGAGATCACCGTCCCCTGTGGGATCATGTTGAGATCATAGACAGGGAACACCATTGGAAAATTCGAAAACTTAAGGAATCAGCACATATACTAGGCCACAAAAATCTCCTGAGCCGAACAAGCATAGAAATAAATACAATATGGGACCCAGTAATAAGGAGTGCCAGAGAAAAGCAATGATAACAAAGTGGCAATATGAACTCTGGTAAAAACATGCAATGATAACAGCAAAATTGCAATATGAGCACTGGTAAAAAATGATGGTGAAAACATTAGTTTCATAATACCTAGAAGTTCATACCCAGATGTCCTCAAGGACACATGGCACAGTGGTTAAAGGCGTTGGTTAGATCCAGTGACAGGACCCAAAGAGTGTGAGTTCAATACCCGGTTAAGGCAAAATTAGTTCAAAAGGAAAATTAGCAGGATAACTGATAACTGACATCCATCAAACATGGCACGTGGAACTAGAACAGTCTACCCCAGAGGTCGAAATAAAGGGTTCAGTTCGAAATTCCAACCACCCGAGCGTACAACGGCCGAAACGTTGTGACAAATATGGCGACAAAGATGAGGACAGTAGTCCGACTAATGTAAATACTGTACATAATACCTTATCTCAGAAATAGAGATAGACTCTGAAGGATTGTACGGACCCGATATACCAAAAATATGGAGACAAATTGAGAAATCCTACCAGAAACAGGCACGAATATCGAACCATCTGACATTCCTACACCGATGCAGAGACCTACAACTCATCCCTTCAGGCTTGGCACCAAGACTTCCTATCAATTCAAGGAGAGCTAGCAGAGAAAGCGGGACACGCCCTTGTCCGAGAGACAATCCAGTACAATCGTTGGATGAAACATCGACTACATGCTACACGCTCGAGGATTTCTTCAATAGAATTACTAATGAAGAAGGATCCAAAATGACTTGCATAAATACTTCAGACATGAATTTTTGCACTTTCCGCAGCGGCACGGTCATGTTTAGTCATGTTCTCCTCTGCGGGGGGTCTCACTCGAGAGAGATATCTGCGAAGTGTTGTCACGCTTTTGAAGGTTGTCCTGATGTTATATTGTCCGCAGATCCTTTGTATTTTCTCTGATAACCCCTTCACATAAGGCAGGCAGACTGTTTTCTGAGTGTTGTTGTCCTCCTCCTCCTCTTGTACCCGCCTATCCCAGTTTTGGGGGGCTGCTGCCATGTACCCAGGGTAGTTGTTACGTTGTAGGGTACTACTTATACTGACCAATTCCTTATCTAACGTCTCTGGGTCGCCACTTATGACTTTTGCTCGATGTTGTAAGCAACGGACGATCCCTTTCTTTACGCTGTATGGATGGTGGGAGTTGTAATTGAGGTACTGTCCGTTGAATGTTGGTTTACGGTATACGGATGTCTTGAACCCATGCTCTGTTCGAGATATTAGTACATCCAGGAATGGGAGTGTGTTATTACTCTCTTTCTCCATTGTGAACTGTATCGAAGGTCTTATTGAGTTCACATGGTCCAGTAGAACCTGAATATCTTCCTGGTGTGGCCAGAGTATGAAGGTGTCATCTACGTACCGTAACCATATAGTTGGCTTTAAAGATATAGATTCTAATGACATTTCTTCAAAGTATTCCATGTATATATTCGCCATTGTTGGTGATAATGGCGAGCCCATTGCTAAGCCCTCATCCTGTCGATATATGTGCGATCCCATTCCGAAGTGTGTTGTTTGTGTACAGAAAGTCAACATCTCCATCAGATTATCTATTGGAATACTGGTCCGTTCTTCTTTGGAAGAGTCAGAGGTCAATCTGTCTCTGACTACTGAGAGTGCCTCCTCCGTGGGTACCTTGGTGAACAAACTCACCACGTCCAAGCTCACCATCTAGTTGGATAGGATGGGAGCATCTTTGATTATTTCCACGAAGTGGGCGGAGTTTCGGACATATGAAGGAGACTTTCCGATCAATGGGTCAATTATATCTACAAGGAAGCGACTCAGAGGGTGGCACACAGAGCCTTGGCAACTAACAATCGGCCTGAGTGGAATACCGTCTTTGTAAATCTTAGGGAGACCGTATATGTGAGGTAGCTTGGTGTAATGCTGCGATAACTGCCTATACGTCTTGGGTGCGAAGTGATCCTTGTTCTTGATTAGGATCTGTGACAGTTTGCGTTCCGTTTTCATAGTAGGATACTTTTTCACTTTGCTGTAGCTACCACTGCTAATGAGGTCTTCCAGTTTTCTTGTATACTTTTATACCAGTGCTCATATTGCAATTTTTATTGTTATTATCGCTTTTCTCTGGCACACCTTATTACTCTTTCCCATATTGTATTCAACCGAAACGTTGTAATAATTATGGCGACGAAGATGAGGACAATAGTCCGAGTAATGTAAATAGTGTACTTACAATACAACAAAAGAATTAACAGAAAACAAGATAATAAGGTAAAATTTCAAGGAGGAATTCTGTATCACCTGTAATAATTGCCTCAAAGAGTACATAAGTGAAACCTCAAGGTATTAAATTAAATGGTTATATGAACACAAAATATTTTAAATGGTTATATGAACACAAAATATTTTGTAAAACAACACACTCAGTGCATTAGTTGCTTACCATAATGTGTCTGTCCGTAATTGCAATTTAAAAAATACCAGATATAATCATAATGTTTACAGTAATGACGATCGCAGCAGCGTGAAATCAAGTAGCGGTCAGTACTTTGTCTCTTTTTGTGTAATGTCGCCGTGTAGTGTATTTGTTTGTATCGCTCATTTAAGCACACAGCACTGTCTATTATTGTTTAGCTAAGTGGCTGTTTGTTTATTCTTTTCTTCTCAGTTTCTGTTATGCATTTTGGCTTGTGTTTTTATTTTGTCTCTTGACAGGCTTTGAGCTGATTTTACCAATAACTTAGTTTGTTGTATCTGCATATATATATATATATATATATATATATATATATATATATATATATATATATATCGCTTCTTTCCTCTGACGTTTTTGTTTTCAGTAAGATCCGTGTGCGTCAAATTCTCCAAGCCCTCTTTCTTCATGATGTGCCGCTGAAATTTCAACTCTGTTTCTGTCCTTTTCCCTTAAAACTTGCTCGATGCTGAAATTCGATGTCCATTTTCTTCTCAGAATCCATCTACAGAAGCACATTTCTTTTGCCTGAAGGCTCGTCTACAGCTCTGAGAAAATTGACCAGCATTCACTGCCTCATAGGCGGACTTATATTACACAGCAGTCCAACACGCTTTACTTTGTTTCAAACGAAGTCTTCCTGTTTGCTAAAACTATGTTCAGATTTTTGAAAGATATATTTACCCAAAGAAGAAAGTTAAATAATCTCTTGAAAATGTCGTGAAGATGAGAAGGAACTGGAAAAGTAACAACTAATTAAAGAAACAACGAAACAAAGAAAACAAAGAGAATAATTTTAGATTATATAGCAGGGAAATAAGGAAAAAATGAGAGGAAAGGAAAAAAGGAAAGAAAAGAAAAAATGAAAGAAAAGGAAAAATGAAAGAAAAGGGAAAATGAAAGAAAAGAAAAAATGAAAGAAAAGGAAAAATGAAAGAAAAGGGAAAATGAAAGAAACGAAAAAATGAAAGAAAAGAAAAATGAAATAAAAGAAAAAATGAAAGAAAAGAAAAAAGAAAGAAAAGGAAAAATGAAAGAAAAATGAAAGGAAGGGAAAAATTAAAGAAAAGAAAAAATGAAAGAAAAGGGAAAATGAAAGAAACGAAAAAATGAAAGAAAAGAAAAATGAAAGAAAAGAAAAAATGAAAGAAAAGAAAAAATGAAAGAAAGGGAAAGTGAAAGAAAAGAAAAAATGAAAGAAAAGAAAAATGAAAGAAAAGAAAAAATGAAAGAAAAGAAAAATGAAAGAAAAGAAAAATGAAAGAAAAGAAAAAATGATGGAAAGGAAAAATGAAAGGAAAGAAAAAATGAAAGAAAAGAAAAATGTAGGAAAGGAAAGCTATGTTTTGCCTCAAAGTATTTTTTAGACTTATTTAATGATATTTAATCTTTTAATCTTTAATCGTGCATTTCTGACGATTTTTCTAGTCTAACCAAATTAATAGTATCAGGAAATAAATCTCAATAGATTTGCTTTTCAGATCAGAATTATTTTCCCTTTTTAAAATGTTTTTCATCTCAGAGGGATTAATATAAGGAACTGTTGTCGTTAATAAATATTCATCAAAAATATTCCAAGTCATAATGTCTTCACTTAGAAATTCACGTCTCTGGATTGAACTTAAGTGATGCCCTTGGACAGCACCTCGTGTCTTTTGTATATATACTCTCTTGTATGTCAGACAATATAAAATTGAACATAATGGTATACGTCTGTAAGTGATTCAGGGCGTTCACTCAGCATTCCATTTACATATTTTAATAAATTTGTAATTCTTTATAAATTTTGGAATATAAAGATTCCTTTCCAAATTTATTTTATTAATAAATAGTAAATAATAAATTTTTCAAAATATAAATAATGAATATCAAATTTTAATCAGTACGCATATTTTGAATAATCTTTTAAATAAACGTTGCCGTGGAAGTAAAAATATTTGCAGTAACAACAGCCCTTTTGATACACCGTCTTTTTGTGGGTAAGATTGTTAAACATTGCCGGTTACAATTCCAAGACCCGGTGGTAACCATATCAAATGGAAAGAGGTAAGGTTGACTATACCATGATATCGACCGAAAAACAGATAATTCAAGGCTAAAATTGAGAAGCTGACTATAACAGGATAAGTATTATTTGTAACAATATCCAAATTTCTACCTTGTACTCATCGACAAATAGATAGCGTAAGACCGGGAACGTTGATGCTTTTTTTCCTAATTGACGTTAAACAAAATTATCCCCACTGGTTGATCTGAAACTTGGCATATATATATACTCCGATATATTGGCCATTTGTTGAATATCCTTTGAAATGAATAGAATACAGATTTTTCGTAATATACTATAATGACAGCATGTCAAATGCAGCAAACTTCTCCATACATTGGGGAACACTGATGCACTTTGTGGGGCATGTTGATGCACAACTAAAAAAAAAGAAGCGATGAAAAGAATTAACAACGCAAAAAGTGGGCTTAAATGCTATTTTAAAAGTATATGTAACATTAGAAATGAAAGAAAATTACAGTAAGCCCAGGAACGTATATAAATGTGTAAATGTATGTTTAATAATAAGAATCTACTCATTTGTATCACTGACAAATAAAAACAAATTTAATCACACCAAAATCAGTATATTCCACATGGGCTCTCTCTCCTAAAACCCGAACATTGCATGCACTCGCCCCCCCCCCACATCTCGAGAGTTTCCATACGCAATTACATCTGATTCACAATCTGAGGATAAAGCCATTGGTTTGACTTCCTTTGATTCATTCTTCCTTTGCCGACAGGTGCTTCCTTCCCCTTACTTTTCCTTTTCCATTCTTTTACCCCCCCTACATCCACCACCTAAGATTTTCTTGTCAGTGCACGTCTTCTTCGTTGACAGAAGATTTTTCACCGTTGTGTCAGTTAGAATTTCGATTTTTTCCTCTTTCTTGCATCAACGTACACCACCACCTAAGTAAATTTTCACAGTCTTGGAGGGAGACCAACATTGTTCACAGAACTTTGGCAAGCGAACTCGCAAAAGAAAAAAAAATGATAGCAGTTTATCATATTACTAAGGGCATAAACATATTTGCAAATGAACTTGACTTGGAAAAAAAACATTAGAACAACAAATATTTTTTACTTACCGTGCTAAAATCGCTGATTTTTCACAAATTTTCTTCAAACTGCCTCGATTTGCTGAGTTTTGACTTGTAACCAGGAATGAAGTAGGATTGAAGACGGTCTTAATTTGCATTTGCTGATGCCACTTGCAAACGAATAGATCCTTGTTTGTGAAATATGCGTAGTGCATTAACCGACCCCGTACAGCAATATATTCCGCCATACCCCATCTGCAACTTGACCAACACTAGACGGCATCGTTGGGACCTCAAGGGTGTCAATTGATCGACTGTGATGTTAAGTATGCTTGACAAAAGCTAATCATTTGATGTTACCTTTTAAAGGACCCTGTGTATGTTGGTTAATAATGGAAAAGAAAGAAAAAGAAAACAATGGAAATTAAGTTTTACCTTATCAATTATGGACAGCGTATTTTGTTTGTGTTTCACAACACGGAAACATATTTTGCATTCATTGGAGACATGACAGGGGCTAAACATCAACAGGGTTTCAAAAGCCTTTTACACAAAAGATAAGTAGAAATGAGTTTGAAAAGCGCTCAGAAATAGCTGATACAGCTCCTAGAAACATCAAAGAGTAGGGGAATCTGAAATTGGTCACAGTTTACTAGATTGTTGATGGCCAATCTGCACATACAAAAATGTATGTGTCCGTGTGCGAAAGTTCTGTGGGGGTCTGTATTGACGAGTGTATGTAGTAATCATTTTAAGGAGTTGAAATTGATTTGCTTAATAAGCTAATAAAAAACCAAAAGGCATTTTAGATGCTTTTAATTTTCCCCCTTCTATATGCAATGAGGTGGAAAGACTATAGGACTCCAAAAGTACCTGTCCTTTCTAGCGCCCAGTAAGGTTTGCCATTTTGTCATTGTTGTACACAAGCTCATTATATATATATATATATATATATATATATATATATATATATAAGGTTAATGGTTACAGTCGAATTAGACTAGGAAACAGTAGTATCGAACAGGATGAAACGAAGGTAGCGGATTCAACTGATCTCCTAATATATATATATATCTCAGTAACTGACACACAACTGGATATAAAACAAGCAAAATCCTTGAAAATGTGTAAATGATTAGCCAAAGGTATTCGTAACGCAAAACCATTTGAATAATTCCTACACACAGTATGTTCATTTAAATCTGTTATTCTTATGAAAGAAATATTCATTAAAAGACATAACAGAAGTTCCTTGTCAGTCATGTTAATTAAAAATGTATTACACAGGGATTACTATCAATATACGCAGTACATATATATATATATATATATATATATATATATATATAATAAAAAATTTTTTTTAACTATATCTAAAAAAAAAAAATTATTTTCTTAAACAACATATAAAATATTATTAGAGTTAGATTTACGTTAGGAATATTCGAACACAGTGGCGTTCCATATCACATGACGTCCGCGTCTCGCGATGGACGCTACTTGTAAACAAACAATAATTTCAATTTATTTGTAACAAACATTTATTTCTGAAGAAAGATTGAGGTCAATCTGAAATATCAAATATATAAATATATATATATATATATATATATATATATATATATATAAATACTTTCATAAAAAAACATGATTATTTTTTTAATTTGCAACTTTTCTATATATACATATTAAGAAAGTATACGTGTCTTCTCATTATGCTATATATATATATATATATATATATATATGTATATATATATATATATAGGATAAGCTAAAAAGTGTAGAGTGCTCAGTATCATAAGACAGAAACATAATAACAAAATATATAAACAAAATATGATGTTTATCAAATCATCACGAAATTCGAGTTCCATAAATGGTGTTGTCTTCAGGCGGTGTGAATCTGCGGAAAATATTCATTGTATCCTAAAGAAAGGAATTCATGATATTATGTAGACACAAGGACAAGTATTTTTTTGTGTAAATTCCCAACGCCTGAAAACTTCACCAAGCATGGAATTCAGTATCGCGTAATTTGGTTCTTATATATATATATATATATATATATATATATATATATAAAAAAATAAAACAGTAAGATATATAATCTGGTATTCTTATTAATATTTTTATTTTTACAAAACAGTGCTCAGTGTAAATTTACAGATTACAAATATTATAAATTAACTGATTTAAAAATATGGTTCCATCGCTATACAGGAATTCAAAAACAGAAACTAAAAACTTCAAATTAATTTATATAATTAAATTAAAACCCCTAGTTCTGTTTTCATTTTCACGCGAATTTTGGAATGTTTTTGAAACATGGTACTGCCTGTGTAGCAATGGAACCATATTTTAAATGACTTAATATATATATATATATATATATATATATATATATATATATATATATATATACTATAATTATTTTAAAAAAATATGATTCCTTCGCTAAATAAGAGTTCTCATGTTTCAAAAACGAGAGCCGAAACCATCAATATAATTATTAAAATTAAATTGAATTAAAGTAACAAGTCCTGTTTCATTCTCAAGCGAAAATTTAGGAATAACCAATTTTGAAATTTTTATGCTAATTATTTAATGCGAAATTTTGTGGATGTCGGCAAAAAGCCGTTAACTCATGTCTATGGTTTAATAAATTTTCATTATGTAGAAACTTAATCATGGGTAGTTTTTCATGAAGGCATAAAGGGCATGGGTCATCCCAGGTTTTACAAGTTCTTGTTCTACTTATTATTTTCCATTTTACTTTTAGTGTTTTATTCATTTCTTTTAAATGCCAAAAATATTTGGATAGAGATGTCTGATTTCTACTTCTAATATTATTGAAGGAGCTTTTATTCTGCCTCCATCTAATTTTAAATTCATTCTTCGTTGACCCAATGTATATCCTATCGGTTTTAGGACTCTCAATGGATGAGATAGTGCATTGGTATACTACGGATTTTATGAGACATTTATTTTCCAACGGGCAGTCATCAGGGTTTCTACAATCACATAATTTTTCATTATTTTTGTCTAATTTTAGTTTAATTTTTATTAATACTGTTTTGGCGCGCGTGTGTTTCCAAGGTTTTATTATTATGTTTTTTTATGATTCTTTCTAGATTTTCAGTGCAACTGTAACTTAACTTTAACGTGTTTTTATTAAAGATCACGCTAAGTCTGCTTTTAGTAGGGAAAGGCTTTTCGATTAAAGATAGGAACTAATGTCCTAGCTTAGTACTAAACATTTGGTTGAACGGAGGGGTATACCGGATGATTTTTCTTTTCCTGTTTTTCTTTCTGTTCGTGCTATCGTTTCTATAACTTATGTTAGCGTTTTTGTACCCGCTATATATATATATATATATGTATAGATTTATTCGCCATGTGAGAGGATCGTGAACCAAGGTTGCTCCGTATATATATATATATATATATATATATATATATATATATATATATATATATATTCACTTCAAAATTTCATGTCTCCACTGACGCGACCAAACTTTGAACTGGTGAATATTTTTCGATCGTTTTGGACTTTTATTGTGTATTATTTTCCTTTTTGCTTGATGACTGTTCATTGTTTGTTCGTTTCTCTTGCTTGTTTTCTTTTTGTTCTTTCCTCACCCTCTCCGTTGATCTCTGGTTTATTGCTATTGTTTTGACCATTTAATTTAGGTCTTCTCTCTGTATGTTTGTGCAGGTATGCGTGTGCCAATAGGTATGCGTGTGCCAATGTATGAGCATGTATGCTCGCATGCACACATACAAACATGCATGCATACACTCATCCGGAGTTGTGTTTGTTCGTGTATGCGCGTCAATGTGTTTCTGTTTGTGTGTGTGTTTGTGTTAACTGTTTATTTATTTTTAATACGTCATATTATGTAATTTTACTTAGAGTGCGCTTGCAGTTTTGTACATTTATTGTGGTAGGTGTGTGTTATTTACCACTTGATAATCTTTTATGTTTAGTTGTATGAAAGGCTGTAGTTGAATTTTGTGTGTTTATACACTTAGCGCGATTGCCATCTGATCATCTCTTACCAGAGATTTCTTTTTGCAAGGCACAATACTGCCTTTATGCGATAAGTAACAAGAGAACTAGAGAAGAACTCCAAATTAATCGCTGCATTTAAGTATTGCATTAATATTTAAGCTGAACTTTTAAAAGTTCAACGATAATTCTTCTGCTGCCACTTAAAGATAGTTTGATGTACGTAGGTCCTTACTTGCCATGCCAATAATTATTTTTATTTCATGGGTGACTTTCGCTGGATTTTGTAGATAATTTCAATTATTCCCAAATTTATGTCCAAGTTATCAAAAATGTTATCATACAAAAATTTATTTCCAAATTTATGTCCAAGTTATAAAAGTTGTATTCGTACAAATAATTCGAAGCAAAAATGTTACATAAAAAATCGCCGAAAAACTTGCAGTAATAAAAATTCAGGAATCGAAAATAAAATGTTTCAGTTTGTTCACAGAATTGGCCGGGTTCCAAAATGGCATGATATGTTGGGCCACGTCCTCTAGGAGTGGAGTTTAAAAAGTGTGACACACTGACTTTCGCATATATATATATATATATATATATATATATATATATATATTGGCATTATATACATATTATATACATATACATACTTGTCATGAAAAGACTCCAATGAGTGCTCAGGATCGCCTCGTCAGTGATGTTATGATTTGGGGTATTGTTCACCCAAAAGAACCTACCGAAACAGTACTGTTCCGGCAGGCGATCCTGAAGCAAAAGAAAAAATGGACTCATTAAATAAATGCCACTACTGACCAATCATTAACGTCACTTCCTCCTCAGCCAAGACGATACAAAAAAAAAAAGAATAGACAGCATGCTCGTCTTATTTTCCATTTTAGGTCCACCACACGGAAAGATCCCCATTCTCAACGAACAGTTTGACATAACAGGTAAGTAATGGCAAAAGTTTCCTTTCATATGAAGCATTACTTAACCACCCCCCACCAAAAAAAAAAAAAACACAAACAACAAAAAAAAAATTCGTTGGTCATATGAATTATGATCAGAAACGTTTCTTACTTTCTTATAAATATATATATATATATATATATATTTGGTTGGATAGATGTGAGTTTGTGACCCTGGGTTTCACGCTTTAGCGATCGTCAGACAAACTGATTACTGTTTTAAAAATTTGGGTTTATGTAGATTGCGTATTGGTGTTGTTATGTGGAAGTGGTGGGGAGATTTCGTCGTTTTGTCATTCATCGTACTAACGCAAACATCGATGTATGCAGACACATATACATATACATACTTGGTCGTCCGTCGGGACTCATACATATATATAAACATATGTAGACAGTTTCGGCTATGACACATGTATGTATACGGGTGGTGTTATGTCTATACATACGCATTTGTATGTTGAAATGTTGAAATTTAAACATTGGAAGTGTGGCGGAAATGTCTCGTTATTGTCTCGTGAATGTATCCATGTCATATTATGAAATTTTTTTTTTTTTTTTTTTTCCGTTGAAAAATATTTGAAAAATATTTTCTCGCATGTATGTATATATGTGTGGTGGGGTTTGTGTAAAATTATGATAGGTAAAAATTATTATTAAATTATTTATAAATAAATTTAAATTATCAAAAATATTTAACAAAAATAACGTAAAGATCAGTTACAGCTGTACAAAAAACATAACAGATATAATCAAAACCACAACAAAAAAATGACAACCTACAAAATGTAACCAAGGATCCTATATGCAACTGCAGAAACAGAGCAACATGTCCTCCAGGGAAATTGTCAAATTACGAACACAATATACAAGGCCAAAGGTAAGTACAAACAACAACACTATGCACTACATCGGTGCCACCGAAGGTCCATTCAAGATGAGGAATAACAATCACAACCTTTCATTCAACAACAGGAAATATTCGAACAGCACAACACTTTCTACATACATATGGCAGCAAAAAAACAAAACATCACACCAACAATAAGTTGGGAAATATTGAAAAAAGCCCTGCCTACAACAACATTACGAAAAAATGCCTACTTTGCCTACACGAAAAAAAGTAGCAATAATATCACACAAACCGCAAAAAGAACTTGCTAAACAAAAAAATCAGAGATAATCTCCAAATGTAGGCATGAGAACAAGTATCTATTATCCGAATTCATACCAAACGGATAAAACAGACAAACCACCAACAATCACAATTTAATTTCAAGATACCATCAAAATAATTGCACCTATCATTATTATAATTGCACCACCATTAGTAATCACTTTTACCACCTTACAATATCTATTAACTATCAATATTATCATTACCACCTACACACAGCACCATCACTTACACATCACACCCACTATTAACATATAATCCACTACAATCTTTTATTACCCCCCAGCATATTTAATACTTTAAAACAATATGATCAGATATAATTTCCATATGTAACCATGAGAACAAACACCTATTACCAGGCAGCTTTAATATAATAATAATAATTTTGTAATTAAAAATTATAGCAATCTTCCACTACCATAATTTTACATAGAATACCTATTATCAGGATTTATACCAAAATAAATTAATACATATAACAAAATAAAACAAAAATAAAACACCAACAACCACTTTTTAGTTCAAGCTACCACCACTATAACTACATTCATGGTTTTATCATTCTCCCACCACCGTTACTAATCATTTCTACCAATCTGCAATTTCTTCCAGTTTACAATAACTATTAGCTAAAACCTAACTAGCATTGTCTCCAATCCTTTGAAACATTACTATCACATCATATCATATAAACCCGTTATTAAATTAAACATCACCATATAAATTAAACAATAAGGATTACAATTTTTACCTGTTACATATACACAGTCACCAAAAACAAACAAATAACCAGCTTTTAATATAACAAATAAACCCCATTTTTTCAAAATTTAAAAAATAAATATAAATAATTTAATAATAATTTTTACCTATCATAATTTTACACAAACCCCACCACACATATATACATACATGCGAGAAAATATTTTTCAAATATTTTTCAACGGAAAAAAAAAAAAAAAAAAAAATTTCATAATATGACATGGATACATTCACGAGACAATAACGAGACATTTCCGCCACACTTCCAATGTTTAAATTTCAACATTTCAACATACAAATGCGTATGTATAGACATATAACACCACCCGTATACATACATGTGTCATAGCCGAAACTGTCTACATATGTTTATATATATGTATGAGTCCCGACGGACGACCAAGTATGTATATGTATATGTGTCTGCATACATCGATGTTTGCGTTAGTACGATGAATGACAAAACGACGAAATCTCCCCCACCACTTCCACAATAACACCAATACACGCAATCTACATAAACCCCAATTTTTTAAAACAGTAATCAGTTTGTCTGACGATCGCTAAAGCGTGAAACCCAGGGTCACAAACTCACATCTATCCAACCAAATATGTTAGCTCTATCTCTGATATTGAGCGCTTTCTAATAAGTACCGCGCATATAATATATAAATAATTATACATATATATATATTTATTTATATTTATATTCACTTTTCACATATATATATATATATATATATATATATATATATATATATGTGTGTGTGTGTGTGTGTGTGTGTGTGTGTCTGTGTGTGTGTGTCTGTGTATACATATTATTAATATATATATATATTTACATAAATTTAAATATATATATATATATATTACCAATATATGTGTGTATGTGTGTGTGTACATGTATAAATATAGCTGATAGATAGATAGATAGATAGATAGATAGATAGATAGATAGACAGATTTAAATAACAATATACAACCGCTATCACAGCTCCTATGAATTACTTTAACGATTGCCATGGGCTTTGTTCCATTCTAATTGCTATTTAAGGGACACAAAAGATGTCTCGAGAGTTTCTTTCCCTCTAGAGTTTTTGATCAGCCATTTTACAATAGAGTATACCCAAGGTAATACCCACCTTGTCTTCTCCATTAAACCGGATAAAAAAAAATACTGTCAAGAACATTTTCGTCAATAAAATCAGATATCGACACCAATGATTGTTATTTTTAACAATAGGGTGAAGATGAAACAAAAGCTACTATTTTTTTTTTGCTATTAGTTTATTTTTATAATTTTATTATTATTTTATTCGTATAATTCTCTACTTCTTGGCTGTTATATACCACGTGATTTTTGTCGTCTGCTTCGTCCTTTTTTTCTCTTTCACTTTTCTTTCCTGCATTCTCTTCCATCACCTCCTAAATTTTACCGATCGTATTTACAGGTGAAAGAATTTTTATTTCAAAAGTTAGCAAAGTGTCGTATGGTTGAGAATAGCGTGTGTGCGTCTTCCGCGTATGTCTCTCAACGCGAATGTGTCAGCTCAATCATCGTTCATGAGGATTGACTCGTGGAATACACTGAATTTAAGTTCTAATTGTCTTTAACTTATTGAACTAACGCTGTTTGGGTCCTGTCACTGGATCTAACCAAGTCCTTTATCCACTGTGTCATGTGTCCTTGAGTTCAATACTCGGTTAAGGCAGTGGAGAACTTTCAGAGGGGAATTAACAGGAGATAACTGATAACTGACATCCATTAAACATGGCACGTGGAACTAGAACAGTCTACCCTAGTGAGCGAAAATAAATGATTCAGTTCGACATTCCAACCACCTGAAGGCCGGAGCGTACAACGGCCGAAACGTGATAAATATGGCGACAAAGATGAGGACAATAGTCCGAATAATGTAAATAGTGTACATAATACCTCATCTCAGAAATATTGACAGATAATAAACGGTTTATTTTTTTATATTTCCACACCGTGAATATTTCTCTGGGAATGAGCCATCACTGCCTTTTTTCCAGTTTTTGATCATGATTTATGTTTGAACAGGGTAATCTTGAACCCTACTTCTTAAAACACTTGACAGATGATGTTGATCCTTCTTATCCCAACTAGGTATGCTTATGCTATCAGCATAACCCCCTCATCATTATTACATTGACATCCCCAGGAATTTATGTAAATAGAAAATTGTTACTGTTATGGTAATTTATCCACGCATGTATGGGCTCTCCCAGCTATAAATAGGAGCAGGTACTGCCTTTTGAAGAGGGAAATTTCCAGCAGTCAGTTCTGACAGATGGGCCGAACGTTCGTGCTGTAACACTGTCGTTTGTATATGTTTGTTTTCTTCTTCATTCAAAATAATCAAAACTTTTTTAGGAATATGTTTTGAAAGCGTCGCCCATGTGACGACAACGTGACCATGCAAAACGGAAAGCTGATCATTTTAAAATTTTCAGTTATCTGTTTTGGATAAGACTTGTTTTATGTCCATCGTCTTTGTCAAATTGAACTGAATTGTATTTTTAATGAATATTGTCCTGAAGAAGGTTTATTAAACCGAAACGTCAGACATCGACATTTCATTCATTTTAAACAACATAATTGCATTTAAGGATTTTTGTTTGTTTTTCCAAATTTTTCTTCATTCTGTCGGATCGATATCCATTTACATTTGCTTATATATATATATATATATATATATATATATATATATATATATATATATATATATATATATATAAAATATATGGATATAGATCCGACAGTATGAAAAAAAATATATACGGAAAAAACAAAACAAAAAATCCTTATATACAATTATGCTGCTTTTTAATGTTAATATGTCAACGTCGGACGTTTCGGTCTAATAAACCATCTTCAGGACATATTCATAAATATAACATTATCAATACAATATGACAAAGACGATGTACATAAGAACAAGACTTATCCAAACAAATAACTGAAAGTTTTATAAGATCAGCGCTCCGTTTAAAACATGGTCACGTTGTTGTCACGTGGGCGACGCTGAGAAAACTTATTCCTAAAATTTTGAGTATTTTGAATGAAAAATGAAAAGAATTCTATTTTGAACTAAAATTTATATATACGCTTGTCGAGCATTAATCTCGCTAGAAAAGGGGAAATATTAAAGAAACCAGGTCTAGTATTCACCGTGCGTGAGATGGATATTATGCCTGATATATATATATATATATATATATATATATATATATATATATATATATATATAATCGTTCGACGTCGCGTTCGACGTGAGGGTCAGGCCGATAAGTCCCCAGGAAACCAACATCCCGACACCGGCACATGAGATTTGTTTATAGTGGTGAAGGCCTCGTGCAGGATCAGCCACACTTTTTGGAGGGACGAATACAGAAACCTGGTGCACCGAATGCATGCCACAAGGTTCCCCTTACGACCCTCCACGCAGGTTTTATATATATATATATATATATATATATATATATATATATATATATATATATATATATATATATGTTTCTTTTATTGTATCCATCAACATTGACAACATTCTAGTTCTTTTAACAGCTACTACAGATGTTATCAAGTTTACTAGTTTCGCATAATGTTAAAATTGCGTGCTTCGCAAATTCCGACGTTGTTAAACTTGTCATAATCAATTTCAATTCACTTAGATATTATGTCATTTACAACGATCAAACCTAATGTATATGTGAATTATTTTATATGTTGTTATGGTAATTTACCCACGCACGCATGGACTCTTTCAGCTATAAATAGGAGCAGGTACTGCCTTTTTGGAGAGGGAAGTTTCCAGCAGTCAGTTTTGACAGTCGGACCGAACATTCTTGCTGTAACACTCTCGTTTATATATGTTTGTATTACAGTTTCTGGTAATACATTTGCTTAACTCAATTCCTCTCTTTGTGTCTTTACATCTGGCCCTAACAAGGCCACAACAGTTACGGAGTATGATAAACGAAAGACATACCAGCAAGAATCAATTGCGACTCATGGTAGCAAGCGTGCCTGAAAATGAAATTTCTAATCCCATTTTCTGCCTAGAGTTCATTTATAAAATCCAAAGAATAATCAGCAATATTACTGGCGTCTCAGATTCAGTCTCTTTCCTACTGCCCTAAGTCTGCCCCTCCCTCTGCTTTTTCCGTAAATACTTTCATGGTAATTGTTTGGGTGATCTCTTTGCCGAGACGCTTTGAATTTAAGTGAAATACGAGAATGCTAACAATTTCTTCTGTCGCACTTCTTGCTTGTGTAACTCTTTTCCGGCTACGTGGATTACAGTCAACTTTAATCTGCGAAAATTTAAATGCAATATCAATCACTGTCTACTATCATCCAGATTACTTTTCTTTTGTCCTGAGAAATGATTCTGTTTTCAACTCCTCCACGTCCACTAACTCTTTGTGTTTCACTGACTTTATTGCTTTGCTCGGGGCGAAATCGATCCGAATAAATTAAAAAAAAAATAAGTGAGTCGTTCTGCGCATGAAAAACTCAATTCGTAAGTGTCTGAATGTCAGTTTACTTGAAAAGTATGTGTATTGAATGCAGTCTGGTTTGACAAATTACGGCAGGCATTTGAAAGTTTAACTAAGACACAGAGAGAAGTCACTCACTACGCGTTATGCAACTAATAATGTGCCTCAGTTGTTGGAATAAAATGATATTTGAAATTCAGTAAAGTATTAATATAACGACTGCCTCAAACGAGGCGGATTTTGCCACAACTGCACACGAGAATGTAAACTCCTAACTGAATTAAAAGCCACATCGGCAATGCCTATATTTGGTTTCGAGCGATACTCTGGTAACGGATATACACAAGGGTTATATGTAGGTTAACAGCCAGATTAAATTCCAATCCTCGTATTTATTACAAGATATTCGTCGGAATCTTTATGATAATTTCCATGAAAATGTTACCAAAGAATCTGATCTAAAGTAGAATTAATATGACCATGACTGTCTGAGGAGGGTAGGGCTCAAAAACCAAAGACGCCACACATCGAAAATTCACCAAAATAAAATGTAACAATTGCAAGAGTTAACCAAGAAAAAGTGCAACTGGTTTATTTGATTGACTAACTCGAGAATTTGGAAACGTTCATCACGGTCGGATGTTAGATAAATTGAATTTTTGAACATCTGTCCGTGATAAGTCACATAGGCTTCCTTTGATTTGTTGATCATAGCTCAAGTTATCTATTGAGTGTTTTTTAGCAGAATTCGTGCTAGACTGAAAATATTTATAATTCCCGTAATGTCCTCATGCTTTTTATTTGTAGCCAAGGAAGAAACTCTTTCGTTGAGGTGCTGAAGGTAACATCAATCAGCTAAATGACAAACCTTTTCACTTATATTAATTCTCTCTCTCTCTCTCTCTATATATATATATATATATATATATATATATATATATATATATATATATATATATATTTAAATATAAAAGTGAAGAAAGAAATTCGGATTATCAACACAAAACAGAGAATTTCTCATATCGAGAATATTTAACATTGAACATAAGGAAAAATTAATTATTTTTAGTAATATGTGGAAATCTCCTTTTACCTGAAGACGGTCGCGAGACCAGAAACACGTGTCGTAAAATTATGTAAAACAAAGCATAATATTTTTTTTCTAAATAAATCCACATTACAACCAAAAACGTTTGCGGCACCTCTCTTCTCTTCTTTTTAATATACATACTTTTCTCTCGTTGGAACCACTACAACATATTTCTTTTATATATATATATATATATATATATATATATGTGTGTGTGTGTGTGTATTGCGTAAATTTTGGCAGGATGTTTTCATTAAGATATGTCTCCCTGAATAATTTAGTCAAGTTTTTTCTACTTATTTTGACAAGATTCTTAGCATCCTTATTAAAGGAAGAGAGAAAATTACCATTTTGATACATATTCATTTATTCCGAGTACTTTCGACATTAGACACAATGTCATCATCAGCGTGTTGTTTTTTCCTAAGACAAAAATTGTTGTGTTCAAGGGTTGTGTTCAACTGAAATTGTGAAGTGAAAAATGCTAAGTTTATGCGACTGTACGATTTAAATTTCACGATGCAAACGTCAAGGGAGGTAAATACCACCCGAATATTCGAGAAATATTAGAAAAATTATAAGTACTTCGGCAGGATTCGAACCTGCGTTCCCTGGTGTAAAATGTTTTTAGATTTGATGTGCTTTTGAATTCTCGAATTCCAAGGACGGTTTATGGAAATAAATATGCTGTTTAATAATTAAACAGAACATCTACTCAAATCCGGGTATCCATTAACTCTAACATTTAAGCAAAAAATTGAAATATTCGAATTAATAAATGAAAAATGAATTCCTATTATATATGTGTGTGTGTGTCAATATATATATATAGATTTAACTCGCAGGAAAACAGCGAAATTTAAGTATCACTGATATATATATATATATATATATATATAAGGGTTTTCCTGCGAGTTAAATTTCCTGTTTTCCTGCGAGTTAAATCTATATATATATATTGACACACACACACACTAGCTCCTGTGGAGGGGTAGTGATTGGGTCTTCATCACAATAGGTAGGGAGGAGTGAATGCAATAGGCAACAATAAACTACAGAAGAACTCAAAATTGATTGCTGCGTTTAAGTATTACATTAATATTTAATCTTACGTTATAAAAGTTCAATGATAATTCTTTTGCTGCAAATTAATTTAAAGACAATTTGATGCATGTAGGTCCTTAATTTCCATACAAACAATTATTTTTAATTTATGCGTGACTTTTGCTGGGTTTTTTTTAAAAGAATTGTTTAAAAATATGTCGGATTAATAAATGAAAAATGAATTCCTTATATATATATATATATATATATATATATATATATATATATATATGGGCTGCTATAATGTAAAATATAAAATAAATCAAAATATGTCCTGGCTGATTAATTAATGAAAATTAATTACTAATATATATATATATATATATATATATATATATATATATATATATGAATGTGTGTGTGTGGGGCCTGTGAGTTTTAAATGTATATGCCCATAGTCATGGCAAAAGTGTGATAACATCTAATTGCTTAATCGTTTGGGACATCTACTTTTCTGCATTGCTGCTTGTGAAGGTAGATATTTGATAAAGCATATGCGAGATGATACAAGGGTCATTTACACAGACAGTCATAGACATAAACTTATATTTCTAGATTTATGCATGTGTATGGATATGCATATATAATGATTAATTACAAGTAGATGCCTATTAAGGAGTTATTATACATTAATTATTGACTCATGGCGAAATATGAAACTCGTTGATGAATATCTGATTCCAGTTAATGAGATAATGAAATAATTTGATTTCTTTGTAATTGATTCATTTTTAATTAATCCTTAGAAAACTTTGAGGCGAGTTTTTCTCATCACTAACCTTGCAAACACGAGGTAAAAACTATAGAGTCTTCTTTTCAAAATAGGTAGGTGTTATTGCTTTAATTTTGAATGTGTATATCGACATATTTTTACTAAGTTCTAAGAGTTATTCAATATAGATGGTTATTAAATAAGGTTGTTTTAACGTTTATATTATGAGGATATGTATTCTAGCGGTTGAACCTGGGCCCGAGGAGGTTAAGATTATAATGATCGGAAACGAATCTTCTTGGGGAGATTTAACGCAACATTCCAGAAGAAACCGTCTGAGTTAAACTTCTCACATAACAATGGAATTTGAGGGGAATGAAATTGTGTTCGTGGTAGTTGATTTTTTGATGGCAAAAGCAATGCAGTTTTTTCTGAAACTCTGTCACGAAGATAACGATAGAGTAGCGAGAAGCTAGCAAAGTTTCCCCAGTGGGAAAGGGACTGTAGAATGGGAAACTATTCTTCAACAAAAACGCTGCGCCAAGTATTTTGAACAATTTTGAAATTGGGAGGGGCGAACTGGGTAGTTCAAGCCTAGATCTTACATCAGTACGCTATTTTTTTATTTTGTTCTAGTTCTTGTAAAAATAAAGAATTTTCGAGGTGTTTTGAATCAAAGAAAAGCGATTTTTTTCTCTATTCAAAACTCATATAACATTGTTCGTGAAAGAATAAAGTCTGACTAACAGTACTATTGTAATAAGACATACTTTCAGTTTTTATTAACAGTGTTTTATGAAGAAATGAGAAGTAATTATAGGATAATTAAACAAAAATGTACGATAATTAATCATATGAAAAGTCCAACATATGTATAATTATGCTAACTTGTATTATCAAGTGTTATTTATTACTGTGACAGGAAGAAGCTTCCATTACAGTTAGTTTTATTGCCAGCAGTTAATTTTCTTGAAAAATTAATAAAAAATAGTCATTCCAAAAAATAAACGTTGTTAATATAAGAAATATAGAAAGAATATTTAAAAAAAATAATCACAATAGTATATATGTGACTGAAATAGGAAATAGCAGCTTGAAATCGGAGAACAGTGTTCGTTACATTCATTTATTCAGCCCCCAACCCAAAAAAAATTAACTTGTGGAAGGCATGAAACCATTCGTTCTTCCAGTTATAGATAAATAGCAGGGCAGGTATTGTAGCGATTGTAGGCAACCATCTTAGGAGAAGAAAAAAAAATCTGAATTCACACCTGTCTGGAGAGAGTTAGGCTTCATTAGGCTAACTTCACTCAAGAATCACCACTGATGCCACAGCGCCCAAAAGCAAGTACGGTTGGAAATGTTTCTCTTAAAAAATTTTCTGATAAAAAAAAGTAATGTTTCTTTTCACATTACATTAAGTATACTTTAAGTTTTCTAATTTTCTTAAGATAACTTTAGAAAAAGGTTTAACTGAATTTTTACATATTTTTTAAACTGCTAATTTGATTTTGTTTACAAAGTCAGAAAAAATGTACGATTCGATCGATTTTACGAAAATTTTATTGACTCAAAAAGATTTTTACATAAAATTTTTAGGAAGGATTAAAATATCTAAAAAATATTCAGAAAATACCTTGGTCTTTTATCTTAACAGTAAAAAAACTAAACATTTAGAAGTTAAAAAATTGTTTTATCAACTTTGGGGCCTTTCTCTCTTTTTTTGGAAAATGTTGGACAAACAATTTTAACCAAAATTTCAAACGTGCTAGAAAGGAGTAAAATTTTCCAAAAAATAATAAAAAAATACTTTGGTCTTTCCTCTTCTTAACAACATGAGATTTTGATGAGTTTGGGGCCTGTTTTTAATTATGTTATGCTGTATTTTACGCGACCAAGTGGAGATACCTACAAAAAAATCCTATCATCGACTCTAAAGTGTCAGAGTAATAAACAAGTGTAAAAGTGTTTGACAGTCGACTGCCCCTCTACTAGTATTTTAGTGGTTTGCTTATATTGTTGTCACTTATTCAGCAGTCCAGTGCCGTGATTATTGTCGTCCAATGAAATTCCTTACTCTCATATGACGTCACAGCGACTTTCACCCTAAGAAAAAACGTCCGATCTTTCGTCTCTGTAATATCGTTTGGTCAAGAATAATATTCTCGTTCAGTGATTTTAATTTTTGATTTTATCCAGCGTAATTTTATTCTGGACCAAGCCTTAATAATATTAGGGCTTTACCCTCGTGCAAAGTTGGTGGGTAGTTGGGGTGGGACACTGGGGTGGCACTTCCGATAGAATGTATTATCTTTTGTTTCAACAAAGATAGCGATAAGGAAGAAGAAACAAGTTTTTGTTTTTACTTAGCAAATACACTTAAAATTAGATATTAAAAATAAATGAAATAGTTTTTAATTTTAGTTTCAAAATGTCTATATTTCGCTGCTGGTAGAGTTGATATGTCGGCCAAAAACTGTTAAGTCTTAAACAGTTTTTGGCCGACATATCAACAACTCTATCAATTTTCTTAACAGTTAAGAAAATTTTAAATAGGGTTCAAATGACGCCAGCATGTTTTTAAAATCTCTCCAAAAGGCTCTCCATAATTTTATTTGATAATAAAATTAAAATCCTGTATTTTAACAGGCTATCAAAGAATTCTTTATAATTTATTCATTCAAAATTCCCTGTAAAAGATGCCACAGAAATAAACAATTTGTGAAATCATAATATTGTCTGAAAATGTCATGAAATTATAATAATCAAACACACACACACGTTAATCGAGATAGATCGATATTTTTAGGAAAGATATTATATAATATATAAACTTAATAAAAACAAAATTTTATCAAAATGTTTATTGTGTTATTATTAATTAAGAGGAAAAAAGTGCTTTTTGATTTTTTCCGTGAAAAAAAGACATTGATTTGGAAATGAAATTGTGAATTTTTTTAGAAAATCTTGGTAACAATATTTTACCCCCACTTATTTAATTTCATGAAATTTAGCTAAATTAAATTTTTTTGGAAATTTCTTTTATTAATTTTAAATCATCTATTTTTTATTATTATTATTATTATTATTATTATTAAAATAATAATGATCGCGTAATAAGGCGATGAAGAAGAAGAAGAAGAAGAAGAAGAAGACAGCAAATTGGGTCAATAGTACCGAATATTCATAATAAAACAACGATACTCGAGACAGTAAAATTAATTTCCTAAGAGAAAACTATTTTTATGAAAAGATTACATGTTGTAAGAGTTGCCCTCCATTTTCAGAAACATTCCAGTGTCTGCAATTCATTATTCATTTAGGTTTACGTCTCAACTTTAAAATTCAAAAAGATTTTAAAAAAATATAAATCGATAGAAAATAAAATACCATAATATTTCATAAATTATTGAGTTACCTCTATCATGATATTTCATCACAGTTATTACATTTTTAAATTAATCTAAGAAAATTTTAATATTCTTTCAGAAATCATCTTCAAACGTGAGTAAAAGTCAATAAAATATTAGATACTTGCTGAAAATATGTTAATTTGTAAAAATTACCTAGTAAAAAATAAAATGAGTTCACGTAGATTTCGTAAATATGTTAATTCTGGTCATCCATACAAACTGTCAACACATCGGATCTCATCGATAACGTCAATAAGGCAGAAGAAATACTGAACCCATCGTTAAGAAATGATTGTATACTAGTTTGTTTTTTCTGTAAGTAATATTTGTTTAAAGTAAGATTAATTTAACTTTTTAATTTGCTAATTTTCCTCAAATAACGTGTCACAAATATATATTTTACTTTCGGTAGATTTTTAAAACCGATAATTAAATGTTATCTTAATGAAAGAAATGTCCACCAGTAAAAAGATTATTTAAATCAACCAAATATTTGATATTCCAATCTATATAATTTCTATTTGAAATACACTAGAGGATTTTACTTACTGGAAATAGTTCATTTTTTTTAATCCTTTAATTCCCAATTAAAACTAAAAAGAAATCTTCAAGAATTAATTTTCACTTTTAAAAATTCATTTTAAGCGAAAAAATGAAGGTGCCTAGAAAAGTGAAATAAAATGAATCCAAATCAATGGAAATACGAGACGTAATTCATTGTAAGTAGAATGAAAATGTCCATGAAGACACACCTATATTCTCGTTTAATTTTCATGAAAACTAACAAATGATTACTTCTAAACTCTCTCTCTCTCTCTCTCTCTATATATATATATATATATATATATATATATATAACATAGTTTGATACAATAGACATAATAATTAAATGTTAATTACTAAAGATGGTTTAATAGAAGTTGAACTCTAGAATTCATATAATAGGAATAAAAATCCAAGTTAACATTAACTTTTATTTCAAATAAAAAAGCTGAAATAAATTTCAAACGTAATTTCCTGACTGCAGTAAACGACAAAGTGAAACTAGTTTTTGTCGTTCAAATTCTGAGAAATGAAAATTTAGTTCATGGTTTTCCGCCCGTCAAGGACATAAAAGAAATGAAAGTAGAATTTATTTGGAAAAACTGCCGCCACACTCAAATTTCGATGACTCATATCGAATTGCGTCCATTTCGTTTTTTATTTAAACAGCTAAACAAAAAACAAGTAGCGAACTCATAATTGTATTTGATAATGAAATTAAAATCATGGATTTTAACAGACTATCAAAGAATTCTGTAAAATTCATTAATCAAAAACTCACTGTAAAAGACGCCACAAAATAAACAATTTGCGAAATCATAATTTCATTTGACAAAATCATGAAATTATATAATCACGTACGCACAAGTTATTCGAGATAGATCGATATTTTTTTAAGGAAAAGATATAATGTTATTTAATTAAAAGAAGACAGACCTTTTAATATATATATATATATATATATATATATATATATATATATATATATAAAGAAGAGAGAAACCTTTTAATATATATATATATATATATATATTAAAATGAAGAGAAAAACCATTTAATTTATATATATTAAAAAGAAGAGAGAAATATATATATATATATATATATATATATATATATATTATTTATTTAAAAACTATGATTCCAACACGCTACATAAGAGGTCTCATGTTTCAAAAAAAAAGAGCCGCAAACTTCAATATAATTATTTGAATTAAATTGAATTAAAAGTAAGCTCTGTTCCATCTTCAAGGAAATTTTTTGAATAACTTATTTCTGAAATTTACGTGTTTTAATAGCAGACTCATTATTGCAATCAAAATTTCCATGGTAACAGCCAGGGCGATTGTTTAAATAGGAAGGGGTGTTGCATGTTAATAATTTGTTTTTAAAAAAAAAAAAAGGAAATAACCAGCTTTAATATAATTTTGTAAATTAAAAATTAAAAATTATAGCAATCTTCAACTACCATAATTTTACACAGAATACCTATTATCAGGATTTATACCAAAATAAATTAATACATATAACAAAATAAAATAAAATAAAACACCAACAACCACTTTTTAGTTCAAGCTACCACCACTATAACTACATTCATGGTTTTATCATTCTCCCACCACCGTTACTAATCATTTCTACCAATTTACAATTTCTACCAATTTACAATAACTATTAGCTAATTATATTATCACTGTCTCCAATCCCTTGCAACATTACTATCACATCATATCATATAGACCCGTTATTAAATTAAACTACCCTCTCACCCAGCACATTAAATATTAAACATCACCATATAAATTAACCAATAAGGATTACAAATTTCTACCTGTTACATACACACAGTCACCCAAAACAAACAAATAACCAGCTTTAAATATAACAAATAAACCCCCATTTTTTTTTCAAAAATTTAAAAATAAATATAAATAATAATAATTTTTACCTATAATAATTTTACACAAACCCCACCACACGTATATACATACATGCGAGGAAATATTATTCAGCGGAAAAATAAATAACATGATATGTATACATTCACGAGACATTTCCGCCACACTTCCAATCTTTAAATTTCAACATTTCAACATACAAATGCGTATGTATAGACACAACACCACCCGTATACATACATATGTCATATCCGAAACTGCCCACATATGTTTATATATGTATGAGTCCCGACGGACGACCAAGTATGTATATGTGGCTGCATACATCTGTATACACATATACATTGTGCATACATATACATATCAAAGTATATACACACACACACACTGTGCACACATATCATATGACATATACACACACACATACACACACACACACACATACACACACACACACACACACAAATGTGCACACACACACACACACAGTGCATGTACACATACGCACACATACGTACGCACACACACACACATGCACACACACACACACACGTACGCACATGCGCCGCACACACATGCACACACGTGCACATACGCACGCACACACACGCCGCACGCACACTTGTGAAAATAATCGAATGCTCCATCCAATCAACTAGATGATGAACCTGGACGTGGTGATTGGTTCCTCCTCATAGATTACCTTGGTGAACAATTCGGTGGTCGGACCTCAGACTCATCCTAGGAAGCAGACCAGTATATCAAATGAAAATGTAAGGAATCAGTATATATGCCAGGCCACAAAAAATCTCTAAGCTGGCTTAAGCATGTCTTAGATTCATTATTTGGCTTTTTGGACAAATGATCCTTAAAAAAAAAAATATACAAAGATATCATTTGTCTGTCATTAGCTATTTTCATCTTTTTTAAATATTTTTTTCAATGGTTAATGTTCAGTTATTACCATACCAGAAAACACTCTTGAGTGGTTTCCTTTTTTAGTTTTAAGAGCATAATAAAATGGAACAAAAACAGATTCATTAAAACCATTATTTTTCTATTTAACAGCTAAAGCAAACTTTTAACCTCTCTTAAAGCAAATAACATAACAAATAATTGTATTGATTTTTAGTTTTTGTTCCTTATGATATGAGAAAAAAGTATTGGATATTTTTATAGTAAAGGGACATTAAAAAAATCAAATGTCACAATTTTTAAAAATTGTTTTCCATTTTAATAATTAAATATGACATTATTATTTTATATACAGTTTCTTTGATATGTTTTGATAATTTTCTGTTCTTAAAACACATAAAATATTTTAATAAGATTTCTTCTGTATGACAATAACCAATCATTAACCTTTTAGTGATTTTTTTTTTTAATTTGTTGAACTTTTTCACTTTTGATGATGATGGACGGCAGTAGTATACCCAACGCTTACAGACATCCTTGACTTTTAAAAAACTGCTCACAGTGCCCTACACAACTTTTTTATAAATTGGGGATTGACTGCAGCGTGGGAATTATACAGTGAAGAAGAAAAAGTGAAGAAATAAAAAAGAAGAGTGAGAAAAAGAAAGAAAACTGCATTCACAGTAAAAAAAAAAAAAGACAACCTAGGAAATATCCCAGGCGTCACAGGGTTCTTCATTGTTACTTTTGATGTCAGGTACAGCATTCCGCCGACGCCACCATACACCAAGGTTCTTACTCTGGTTTTTTAACTGCTGGACCCAGCGGTGTGTCTCAGAGTCATCTTCACCCTGAAAGCAGATTTGGAAGCTTGCTTGTGAGATTAATGAAAACAATTTGATCATTTGTGGCCATTTCTATTTCCTAGCATATTGTAAAAGGGCTTTTATAATTGTTTCTTGTTTTGCAAAACAATTATAACTATTCAGCATATTGCAAAAGGTTCTATTTTTATTATTTTCTACTATATTCCAAATTTAAAAAAAATTTTTTCTGAATATCTTTCAAACTATTGTCATCATCTTTGTTGCTTTCCCCAAAACATTTTGGCTAATATATTCTTTTCCTTCCTCAAGTGTATGTTGCATTTAGTCTTTGAAAGTTGTTTCATATAATTCCAAAAGCCTGATTTTCTAAGGATGATTTTTTCTTGTTTTTGACCTCAATTACATAAGATTAACATTGTTTGGAATGAACACTGAAAAAAATAATATCTAAAGTAAAATAATAAAATCAGAATTTGTGGAGAATATCTGACTGGAAAGACATTAACATAATAGAGACAAAACAATGCTGGAATGTCAGTAAGGTGAAAGAAACTAAAGATATGAATTTATAAAATATAGCCCAATATTTATACAAAATCAAATGTACATTTTAATACAATGCCATTTATGGAATATCTACTATTTACTACTATGAACAGGTGTTGAAAAACTACATATTTTTTGATAAAATAGATAATTTCTATTTTCAAGTATTTTATATCATTACTAACGAGTTGCAAATAATGAATTGTGTTACATTTTAAACCACTTCTAAACTGATTTTATTCTCATATTTTTATATATATATAACCAAGTTTTTAATACATAAAAAAGTTTCAAGTAGGAAAATTAAAATTTCTATTGGCTTTCAAAAAATATCTCAATCTGCAAATCTGCTACTAACATATTTTTCCCCTGACTTTGAATCGTGTTGTTCTAATTGAGAACATGAAAATTAAAAGAAAAGAAATATGTAAATAATTTCTAAAAAACTAGATGTAACAGAATATTAACTTAAAAACCATATAGCTATATATATATAGTTCAAACAATATGCAGAATAACAAAAACATTTCAGTGTTTGTTTTTTCAATCTCTAAATTTTCTATATTCTACAAATATATCCTTTCGTGCAATAATTTACAGTTTTTAAATAAGATAGAGATGGTCTACAAAACTTGTACTTTATTTCTGTAATATTTGGCTTTGAATAAATATCATTTTTGTTTTATGATATACTTTAATAAAATATCTCCATTAATATATCAATATATATATTTCTATTCTTAAATTTTCGAAATAAATATTCCCATTGTAAAATATGATATGCAATTGGATATTGTAAAGTTTTTCTTATTTTTTCAATTTTGATATCTGAATTATGTGAACAGGAAAAATACAGCATTATTTGCAGCCAGAAATTTGCAAATAGAATTAAGACATCAACTTCCTATATTAATCCTATTTATATAAGTTAAACATTTCAATATCTTTAAAAGCAAAAGGATTATTTAATTTAATAATAAAAATGTAGTTTTTTTACATTGAACTAAAATGATTAAAAATTCAAAAAATGATAAAAATATTACCTTAAATAAATAGGATTCTTTTATTCATTCTTGAACTTCAAAAAACTTCTTCATAAACTGGGTCAAAAAATAATATGAAACTTTTTTAGAATACAGGGATCCTGAGATATGAAAACATAAAACATGTATTTTATATATATATATATATATATATATATATATATATATATATATATATATATATATATATATATATATACAAATATATATATTTTCATATATATATATATATACATATATATATACATATATATACACATATATATATATATATACATATATATATATATATATATAATATATACATACATATATATATATATATATATATATATATATATATATATATATATATATACATATATATATATACATATATATATATATATATATATATACATATATATATATACATATATATATATACATATATATATATATATATATATATATATATATATATATATATATATATATATATATATATATCTATAAAAAAGAATGTATAAACATAAAAATGTCTTAAAAAATAATTTGGGATCTTTTTCCATTTCATAAATTTGTGTGTGTACCCACACACACACAAACAAAGAATCCCCTGTTGGGCAGCATTTAATCTAGCTCTTGATTGGCCTTTGGACCAATAATGACATTCATGCATTGAGTACATATTAAATCCATTAAACTTGAACAATATTTTTTCGTCTAATTAACAGTTTTTTTCATCAAAACAATTTTAATTTGTCTTTTTTTGCCTTGTTGCCAAACTTCTTTTTAAACAACATTTTTTTTTTTCCATTTGGTTTCAGTTAAATAGATTTTTTACATTCAACCCTTGAACAACCAACATCAAGTTTCCTGTGACAAAATAGGGTTCCATCCGCCTAAATTCAATGCATTGACGCATTTGTGTTATTAATTTCTTCGGATATGACATAGATCTCTCCTCTTACTGGAATTCAGCCTGAAGGAAGTTCCTTGGTTGAATTCCCCATTTGGCATATTTTCTTGATTTTTGAAATGAAAACTCTTTTCTTTCCTGAGTTAAGGAAGATCTCTTTGCTAATTTCTTTGATTATAGAGTCTTCTTGATTCATTATTAGTTCTTCTTTATAAAGCCATGGAGGATCCAAATTTTTCAATGCAAATAATTTCTTTTTACTTCCAAATTGCTATAATGGCATTCAAAAGGACTCAATGATCAATCTCTGTTGGATAATTCACTTAATGCTCTTGTTCAACCATACATCAATGGTAAAATTATTCATTGGGTTTACTTTGGAAATTTCTTGGATAAAATCATTTGATGCTATCCACAGTTTAATTCTTGAAAGTTTATATATATATATATATATATATATATTTATATCCATGAAATGGTGTTTAATGTTTTGGATAAACATGTTTAATCACATTTTGGATATTCAAATCCCCAGATACCCCTTTTCTCTATACTGAACAGGCCTAATTTGGATGGTTTTGTTGTCAAGTTGCAACAGCAAGCAGCAATCTTCCTAATGCAAGGTCAACTGTAATTCTAACTCTCATGTTTGTTTTTATATATATATATTTATACATATCTCTATATATAAGATTTTTCAGGCAGGATGTGTGTATATAACGAATACACGACTGCAATTTTAAATGGATTTGCACCAAAATTTACATGCATATGCTCCAAATTAGCCGGGAAAGCCAAGACCGACTTTGCATTTCCAACTCCATCGATAATAGAAATAATCGATTTTTTCGTATGCTTCTACAGCAGTTTTCATGTGGTTTGCGGCCATTTTGTACTGGCCAGAGTAAAAATATAGCCTGCTGCCATGAATAGGCAGGAACATTCTATTGGCCAGCCTGAGAGCCAACAGCTGACTGACACGAACGTTAACTAGCATGCTAGCAAAAAAAAAAACGATAGCTGTATTCTGTCACAAGTGGGAAAATTTAAATCTGCATGCCACTTTACTCCAATTGGCTCATTTGCTTTGCTTAAACTCAACGTTGATTCTGATTCCATAGAACTGGGTTGGGTGTGAAAAAATTTTGTTGTTAACATTCTTTTTTCATTCATTTTTCCAGTTACAAGTCCTTTTTTAAAGCTGATCGTTTTGTGTTCATTTTGTTTAGTTCTTTTTCGTAACAAGATTTAATGTTTTAGTATAGGGCTTAGAAAAAAAAAATGAGATAGGCAAGAAGTAAGGCGTAGTAATATCAGCACGGCAAAAGGCACTCCTTTAAAAGGCAAGGAAGGCAAAAAAATATTTTAAGTCAACTGATAGCGATTGCTGTATGAGTCGTGCGATTTTTGAATCGAGCACGAGCAACGCCGAATATGCTACTATTATAAAATGAAAATTATGGAAAATATTTGTAATGTCTTACTTTTCACTAACCGGGGAAAAATAAAAAAATTTAATTAAAATTTCTATTCTCTATATTTAACGTAAGTTGTTGTTTAAAAGAAAGTTTGTCTGTTCATATATATATATATATATATATATATATAGTCTTGCAAAAATCCCTCCATGATAATGGTAAGAATGTTAGGTTTGTCTGTGAATCTGTGTGTGTGTGTGTATATATATATATATATATATATATATATATATATAAGACATATATTATCTTAGTTGCGATTTATATTTTTTTTTTCTAATAGTCATTTGTCTGTTTTTTTTTTTTTTTTTTTTGTGGGGTTTGGTGTTTTTTAGGTGGGAGTGACTCTTTTCCATCCCAATATTGTTACCTAGAAGAACTGAGGTGTCGATTTTTTATGATGAGGTCCTCTCGCAAAAATGCAAAATAGACGTTCAGTATCGATTTTTACGAACTTTTGTGGGCAAATGGGTATTATTTGCCTAGACATCTGAGAATTGGTTTCATATATATATATATATATATATATATATATATATATATATATATAGAAAAGCAGTGCTAGTGGTGATAATAAAAGCAAGGCTACAATTTATACTAAGAATAAAAATACATTAGTTTCTCCCAGTTTCATGCAGGTCCAAATAATATATATATATATATATATATATATATTATACTGTGTGCGATGGATAAATTGTCTAAATTACGCAAAATGAAAATAATACTGACCTCTCATTTTAACAGATATAATTACAAAATTTTCACAAAATATCTTAAGAGTAAATATTTCACAAAAAGTACTTAATAGTAAATTTATTCAATAAAATCGCTATTGGCTTCAACCACCTCTTCCAGACAGCTTCGGAATCTCGTGCAACTCTTCTGGACTTTGTCATTGTTTAAGTTGGTGAATGCCGTCATAATCCTTGCCTTTAGTTCATCTTTAATATTACAAGGAGTTTTTTTTTTTTTGGTCTCTCGCTCACCTATTCACTCCCCCACGTAATAATTACATCTTGGCAGCAAGGAATGAAACGCGAGAGAGAGAATCACTCGTGTTTTTGTTTATATATGATCGTGAATCACATGACTGGCTCAGATGGAAAACGCGGGAAAACAGATTTGTCGCGTACCAGCGGACGATTAGTCGGAACTGATCAATCAGCGAAACTAGATGAAGGTGATTAACCAATGAATGCTTGTCATATATTCACTTACAGGGAATAGTTTATTTATCCACGCAGGGGTGTAACTGGCTGACGTGGAAGATTCCACAGGCCTCCATGTTGTCTGATGCCCTAGATGAATGGAGGCATAATATCCCCATTACTCGTGATCACTCCAAACACCATGATGTTAACTGGATATATCATCCAACTCTTTCCGAATCCTCTACGCTATCCTCAGATTGACATTAAACGCTCTAAAATATTCATATTAACGCTTTCGGTGCGAAACCCTAGCAGTACACCAAATTTCTGACGGAGTGAATTGCGTCACGGTGCTCTTTTTCTCATAGACGGTGCCCAACTGACCCTACTATACTGTGCAGTCGACAAAATGGAAAACAAGCAACGGGCATGCGCAAAATTAAACACATAAAATGGTAACAATTTACCTATCGCGCCATGCATAGAAAGCGATTTTATAGAAAAAAACTGATAAATTGGAAAAGATTTTCTTTTGACGCGTTTCGTTCTTTTGGGCGTCATCGGACTAAAATGACATTTACGTTGATGCGACTGCACATGCGCATCTAAGAAAAGAGGGACGCTGAAAAGTTTAAATCTGAAACATATACAGGATGTCTCAAAATAATGTATACGCCCTTTAAATATTAATAGTTAATAATACATTACCGTGACGTGAAAACTTATATGGATGAAAATATGCAAAACAAGATAGATTGAAAGAAGAGGGACAGTTGGATACCCACCTATCATGTGATTTGACACCTGGATTTCTTTTTTTTTGGGGTTTCTAAAAGCCAAAAGGTTACAGCAGGAAACCTGAAACAATTGCTGAAATGAGAGTAGCAATTGAAGAATGTGCTCAAATACCTGAGGAAATGATACTGGACGTTTGTAGGTTTATTTCTTCAAGATATGAAAAGTGTATTTAACAGAATGGCAACCAGTTTGAACACTTGATGTGAACTCATCATTATATGAACATTCTACCATTACCCCAAGTAGCTTTTATCTTAAAGTTAATTTTCTATGTTTTTTGTATATTTTACTCTCAAATTCTTTTAATGTGTATTCTTTCTCTTGTATTAATCTTATTTACAAGTCAAAATACATACATTGAATATGTTATGATTCAAAGAGTGTATACATTATTTTAGGACATACTGTATTTATTTTAAATTTAATGTGTTACACATTTTTGAAATTTGAAATATATATGAAAGCAAGTTTCAGTTTTTTTTTTCCTTTATGTAATTGCTATAGATGTGTGTAATGCATATGTGCGTTTGTCTATAAGTTTGTTTCCTAGGAATGGCAGAGATCAAGACATCAATATCCGATGCTTTTTAGAAAAGAGAGTAACAGGGGTCTTTTTTTTATTTCTTTTTATTACATTCCGCCTTAAGTGTTTTTCCCTCCGATTATTAAGATGAAAATAAAACTGTCTGTTTATATACCTATCAACCTCTCTCCTTACTAATACGCGTCGTCTTCTTTCTGAATCTTTACACTCTGAGTGGCTTATACGGCTTCAGCATCACCACGCTAAGTGGTTCTACGACTGTTTCTGTGGACATGTGCCATTAAAAAAAAGAAAAACAATATTAAACCGTTGTGTTTTCACACGGTTATTGCTGTTCCCTTACGCGCAAAGCAAATACCCTTGGGGAAGGCATGGAATCCATATTCCCCAATAACGTGCAGGGATGCAACTAATCTCACAAGATTTGGCGTTCAGACCTTCCATCCTCATTGTAAATTCCAAACCCTTTCCAGACACACTGATTAACCAACTGTACTGCGGATCAAAAACTTGAGAATTATCATTCGTCTTGAGAGATGACTGGATGTAACATATACAAATCTACTTTAAAAAAATCCAGAACATCAGTTGGAGAACCCATGCAACGCTTAACACAGTTTACGAAGAACTGAAACCAATGTCCCTTAAGCTCAAACAAAAACGATTACAATTTGCCGGCCACTGCCACCGAGTGGCAGTGACCGGCAAACTGTAATTCCTATGGCATCCTTCTGGAAATGTCTTCTCACGAAAATTGACTTTCCCACTCACTTAACTCGAGACTAAGGATTGGACGTTGGGGATCTGGGAGAAAATATTACATGACCGAACAGTGGAAAGATATTGTCGATGGAGTTCCGACCAACCAAAGGGAGATCGAAGGATGATCAATCTATCTATCTCAGTCAATTCCTATCTATCTATCTCAGTCAATTCCTATCTATCTATCTCAGTCAATTCCTATCTATCTCAGTCAATTCCTATCTATCTATCTCAGTCAATTCCTATCTATCTATCTCAGTCAATTCCACTCTATCTATCTCAGTCAATTTCCTATCTATCTGTCTCAGTCAATTTCACATCCTCATTCTATCCATATCAGTCAATTCATATCTATCTATCTATGTCTTGAAAGACAACTGGATGGAACATATACAAATCAAATTAGGAAAATACAAGACATCAGCAGGAGATTCCATGCAACACTTAACACAATTTACAGAGAACTGAGAACAATCTCTTTTAAGCTCAAACAAAAATGGTTACTGTTTGCCAGCCACTGCCGCAAGCGGACAGGGAAATCGTCTCCCGTTAACTCCATGGCATCCTTCTGGGAATGTCTTCTCACGAAAGTTGACTTTCCAGACCTCACTTAACTCGAGACTAAGGATTGACGTTGGGATCTGGGCAGATCATTACAGGACCGAACAGTGTGGAAAAAGAGATTGTCAATGGAGTTCCGACCAACCAGACGGAGATCAAAGGATGATGATGATGATCTATCTATCTATCTATCTATGTCTTGAAAGACAACTGGATGGAACATATACAAATCGACTTAGAAAAATCCAGAACATCGGCTGGAGACCCCATGCAACGCTTAACACAATTTACGAAGAACTGAGACCAATCTCCCTTAAGCTCAAATAAAAACGATTACAATTTGCTGGCCACTGCCATCGAGCGGACAGAGAAATTTTCTCATCCTAACTCCTATAGCATCCTTCTGGGAATGTCTTCTCACGAAAATTGACTTTATTTATTAGGTTACATTTCAGTACCCTTTTTATTTGATTCTAACGAAACTTTCTTGTTTCTGAATACTTTACTTAGCTTTTGGAAGGCATCTTTCACTATCCCAATGCGCCTTTGGATTTCAGTCTCAAGCTTGGCGCCCTCTGTTAAAACAATTCCCAGATATGTAAATTTTTGTAGGTGTTTGCTTTTGATATCTCCAATCTGTAATTTGTATACTGAGATGTTCTTTTTTTATAATAGCGGGTGTAACAGCAAAATTGTCCAAATCGTGTAACATCATAGTTATCTCCACAACAAATCGTTTCATATCATATTAAAAAAAAATACTAAAATAATTGAGTTTCTTTTTTCCAGGTTTTCAGATAAGACGTTTAGCCATATTGACACCATTTGTCGTAAGAATTACTAGATCGCTAGAAAGAGTGCAGGTTAAAATCGTTTTGTGTCAGCTCCACTGTCCTCCCAGCTGAGCAATAATAAGAGGAAAAAGATCATTCAGACCTTCAGTAATGGTACCAACATTCATACTCTGGTTTCCATCTTCAAAGTCGATTCAAGAATGATCAAGAGAACGGTGAATAAGTTTTAAAAAGGAGAGAACAGTAGAGAGGAAAACTGGATCAGGAAGTCACAACAGGAAGAGGGATCATCATTTCAACTTAGACCAAAAGCGATCAATTAGGAAAGATCCAACTGAATCCATAAGAATTTTGGATCGTGAGAGAGGAATTTCACTTATGAAAATCCAAAGAGTAGTGAAAAAAAGACTTAAAAATGAAATCGTATTTGAAACCTGTGAGGTACCTTGTTGCTCCAGGACAGAAAGTTAGAGAGGGCGAAGATCATCTAGAATAAGTTGTAAAATGATCCTGGAATAATGAATAATATATATATTAGAACATTATTTCAATCATTCATGAGCTTCTGATCCTTAGCTATGATTAATTAATGATGAATATATCATTTCGTTTATGATCGATTTCATCGCGATTCTTTTGTTAAGCTTGGAGTGTAATTATACAGTCTTATTGCTCAAAGTAGAGTCCAATAGTGTTATAAAAACCTCCGAGCATTCTAGTAATATATTTAATCATTTCTAAGATACAACTGTTCAGAACTCAATCTAACAATTGGACAATTTTGTTGTTACACCGGCTATATTTCACCTTCTTGCTATTGATGTTTAGTCTTTTCCTCTAGCTTTAGATTCTACATTTTTAAGACCTTTTTCTTCGTTATGTCCCCTAGAAATTCTGTCTCTTTCTGATACAAACTAGATGCGCTATTTTTTTTTTTTTTCTAAAACTTCGTCGTTTGTCACATTTTCTATCCATGGGATTCTCAGCATCCTTCTATTGAAAAACATTTCTGTTGCCTCACGTCTTTACTTTAACAGTTCAGTAATCTTTTCTTTGAAACGAAATTTTCCAGTTTCTTAATACTTTGGTTGGCTTTTGATAGCGGAAGATGCGTTCATCTTTCGCTATCCCAATCCGTCGTTGGATTTCGGTGTTGTATTCTCCGTCCTCTCTTAAAACACATCCTAGATATTTACATGTTTGTACTCGCTGAATTTTCGTATCGTCAATTTGTAATTCGCATGTTGATCTTTTACTGACAACCATGAATTCTGTCTTCTTACCAATGATGCTTAATGACAACTGAGTTCTTCCTTCCCGCTTTTCTTTACTATCTTCTGTGATAGTTGTCTCAGTTTCTATCGTCTGCATATCTTGTGTCATTAAGACTCTGGCCGCCATTAATGAATTCTGGTAGGACTTCTAATTGTCTCAGAATCGCCTCACTCTATACGTTGAATAAGTCCGGCGAGAAGTCTCATCCTTGCCTTACAACCCTTTCTGTTTTTATATATTTACTGAATTCAATTTTTTTCCGTATGCAGACGGTTTTCTGTCTGTATAGGTACAGGATTATTGTAATATCCTTTCCAAATATATCAATGTTACCTAGTAGTTCCAACCGTTCATTATAGCGTACCTTATCAAAGGCTTTTGCATAATCTATAAAACTTCTTTTTGTATTGCTAAATGCACAAAAATTTGGTAGAACTTCTAACACTCTCAAAATCGCCTTGCTGTATACGTTGAATAAGTCCGGCGAGAAGTCACATCCTTGCCTTACAACTCTTTCTATTTTTGTATATTTACTGAATTCATTTATTAGAATAACCCAGAATCTATACAAACTGTCTGCATAGATTCTGGATTATTCTAATATCCTCTCCAAATACGTCAAGGTTACCTTGCAGTTCCAAGAGCACACTGGAAACTGGCAGTTGTTGGTCAGACCTGTGCCAGGAATTTGAGATATATATATAAGTGTGTGTGTGTACCACTTTTCAAAGAGCGCATGGATACTATACTTTTATTCTAGCTTGAGGGATGCTGAACCGTATTTTGTTTAGTATAAGAGTGCGCAAATAAACCCCAACCTTACATCTCATCAAAAAAATACGAAGAGACTAAGTTCCACTCGAGCGGCGGCTTCCCACGAACCATTGCTTTGTGGAACCAACTGCAAAGAGAATGTTTTCACTAATATCATACGTTAACCCTACACTAGAACAGGTTATATTCCCGATATATTCGCATAAACTGTCCTTCCTTCTCTGTAACTACTCTACCTTGAGTAGCTCCCAGGCCTTGTACAGAGTGAACGTTAAAAAAAATTCCAATCTATATGAAATCTAAAATATTATTTTTGCAGTAACTATGCTAATAATAATAATGGCGATTCTTCGTTTATTTGTTTTTTTATCAATTCTCACCAAGCATAATGCCACTAAACGCAAGGGCATTACTATGAATTAAATTATTGTACCTTTTAAAAAAAAACTGATAAAAAAATTGTTTATGAACCACTGTATTTCTAAAGAATTAATGGATTTATTTTCAATCCGACATCTTTATTTCAAGCGTTATTATCTAACATATACTCGTATTTGAAATAGACGCTCCACTTTCCTTTTTATTTTAAACAGTATGTATTAAGACGATCAGCTTGCGCATTCGAAAAATCTTAGTAAAAAAAATGTTCTATGGTCTGTTTCATATACGACTATTCGATAAATAATAACGCTTAGAGTAATAAAATTATCGTATTGAAAATAAATCCATTACTTCTTTGGAAATACAGTAGCTTTTAAACAATTTTTGAATCAATTCACCCCAAGCAAGGCTATCAAACCACTAAGATGCAGGAGGTTATTTGCAAGAGAATGAAAAGAGTTTAGAAGGAACTGGAAACCCAAACCTAAACAGGAAACAAGAAATAAACCTCTACTCTTGTTCAAAAGACCAAGGAGGAGTTTGAACCTAGCGATAGGCGAACCTATCTACTCCTATTCTTAATTCCGATACGCATTAACTTTTGCATTCGATCAAAAAACATTTCAACAGTAAAATTATTACTAATTTCTTTATTTTTCTTTTAACCACTTCACAATAAAGAAAGGTGATAATGTTACTAAGACGCAATGGGCTATTGAGAGTGAAAAAAAATGAGAAAACTTTAGTGAGGAGAAAGGACAACAAAAGAACAGGTCTCAGGAAGACAGAAGATGGCGATTGATGGTACAGTTAAATTTTTCATAGCTGGCGGGGAAGCAAGAAGCCTCAGGCGAGAAATGCGAAAAAGAAAGTCATCAGAATACAACTTAGTTACATCTAGCTATTTCAGCTGTCGAGGTACCAAGGAGGAGAATATATACATTTAAGTTATACATTGTAAAATAATTGAATTACCAAGTGGGAAAAGATTATATGTAACTCGTTTCGTCCTCTGAAATAATGGCCGAAATAATATTGTCTTTTTTTCTATTTTTTTCTTTTTTTTTTTTTTAACAGTAAGGTTCTCTCTGTGCAGTGCCCGGGGAGGGGGTCACTTGAGGTAGAGAGTTACAATAAGGGGTAGTTTATAGGGATAGGAGAGGAAGATAACGCTTGACTCTAGACTTGAGTAGGTTAAGATTGTAGCAATCGAGGAAACATACTCTCTGGAGTCTGTCCCATAATGCAGTGGTTTGCGGGTAGAAGCTGTTTGAGTGGAACTTACTTCTCGCTGATGGAATGCAGAGAGAATATGACTGGTTTGTTACTGTGTAAGTGGCATGGTGGTTCCTAGCCATGAAGGTTAGACCTGGTAGAACCAGGAGATGCAGTTCGTCTGAGCACTTTCCATGGTCGTAGCGATAGAGCAGTGAGAGACTCGCCACATCCCGCTAGAGAGAGAGAGAAGTGAATACAACTAAACCATTAAGGCCATAGAAGAAAGGAACCGGTAATCCACATTATAAACAGGAAACAACGGATAAACCTATACTCCTGTTCAATAAGCATGAAAGTACGGACCGGGCAATAAGTAAACCTGTCTATTCCTATTATTTGTCAGGTAAACAAGAAGCTGGAAGAGAGTTCCAAAAGCGAAAAGCTTGAAAGAAAGAACCACCAGAGCAGAATTTATGGTTACATTTAGCAATTTCAAGAATATGAACAATATGAGACCTCACTGCCAATCCAGTACTGCATTTAAATTCGTCAAGCGAGGATATCAAAGAGGAAAGGTCTTCAGAACAATTGCCATGAAAATATTTTGAGGAAAGGTAGATATGTAAAAAATGTAAAAGAAAGACGTAAGCTTTATCTTCAAAAATAATATCGTTCCTTGCCACACAGTACTACTCAAAGTTTCATACGCGAGGTAGCCATGATGCATAAATTTGGATTGTCTATTATAACACCCCTTTTGCTTAATTTTTTTTACAATAAGGTTTACTCTGTACAAGGCCCGGGGGTGGGCACTCGGAGTAGAGATTAGCTTATATAGATAGGAAGGGTAACATGACGGTTGACTCTAGACATGAACAGGTTAAGATTGTAGTGATCGGGAAATATCCTCTTGGGCGTCTGTTTCATAGCGCAGTGGTTCGCGGGGAAAAGCTGTTTGTTTCAGCGTAACTTACTTCTCGCTGATGGAATACGGAGGGAATATGGGTGATTTGATACTATGTAAGTGGCATGGTGGACCCTAGCCGTGAAGGTTAGACCTGGTAGAACCAGGAGAGGCAGATCGTCCGAGCAGAGAGAGAGAAGCTGGAGGGTGGAAAATAATTCTTCTCCTAAAAGAACTCGGGGATACTTTTGAACTTGAATCAAGACTGGAAAATAAAATCTGAGCAACTCCTGGCCAATTATGGCAACTGTACTCAGCTTGATCTGGCTCATTGATGGAATTATAAGAGAGAGATATAAGTGGGGGTATAAGAAAAGCCGGTTACAATTATAGTCCGATGTGGAGGAATCGCTGAAAAATTTAAGAACGCTAAATTTTAAAATTTCTGGCGTTCGACGGGTCTAAACTCAGCTCAGCAAATCTCATTCATTTTTCCAACACTTTTGTTTCTCTTTTAATCACTGTTTTTAAATATCAGACACTGCGACGACGAAAGATTTTTAAGAAAAGTGAAATGCAAGAATTTGGACATAAATTTAGCGTGAAAGATTTACAAATCAGTGCACTTTCTATACATTTTTGCCTTAGTAAATTTTGGTTAAATTTCTTTAGCGGCATATTAACAAGTATAGCTTATTTAATGGCGAAATATAAATATTTCAAACAAAGTTTTATGGACTCAACTACAGATAAAATGTATTGTTGGTCATTTTGCAATAAAATGTATTATTGGTAATGTTTTATATAAAAATATATTTTCATACTTTCATAGTTTTTTGTGGGTGGGGAGCTCAGTATTTTCCCATGTCTGGAACCCTAACAGGTGCTATCACACCGGGTCAAGGCAACAGTAATTAAGAGTTGGTTCCACGCTCCTCAAAGTCTCCAATCTCCTAATCAGAGGCATTGCTGCCGGATGTAGTTTATCGTCACCATAATAACTTTATTAATTAAAGCACAATATTTAAATCGAAATTATAACTAAATTTATGGCTATGAACGACTAATGCAGTGAGTGTTTTTTGTTTTTTTCGTAAAAGATCTCTTTTGTGTTCATATAAGCTTATTTAAATTCCTCGAAGTCTTTCCTGTGTATTTTTTGTGGTAATCATTACAGGCTATAGTGTAAATTCCTGCTTCAGATTTTACGTTTTTAATCTTTTTTTGTATTAAGTCTCATATTCTAATTGTAACAATTTCTTTACTTACCTGTTGAACTCCATTCTGATTTATTACTTCACTGCCACCTTGAACCTTAGAAAAAATTATGCAACGTCAATAGCCATCTTATATCTTCCTAAAACCTTTTTCTTTATTGTCTTTCCCTCACATCTCCTCACTAAAGACTTCCCATTCTATTACACTCCCTATAACTATCTGCGTGCGTGTTTGGGGTGTATTGATTCAAAACAAAGTAGTTCTCATAAGTTCAGTCTAGATAAATTGTTTTCTGTTGTAGTTAGGTTCTCTGAATTTGTATAACGGATTCAAGATAAGTGTCAACACGGCTTTTATTCCATTCCAGATCATATTCTCTGTTTTGAATGGTTTAACGTGTCATATGTCATGAAAACTTTCTAGAGGATGTTGAATTGAAGTCATTTCAGAAAGCATTCCTATTAATGAACAAGAAAATAATTCCCCTTGCATTTTCTATTAAAAAAGAAAATAATTCCCCATGAATTTCTAATAAATGACAAAAAATAATTACCCCGAATTTCTAATAAAAGACGAGAAAATAATCCCCCATGTATTTCTAATAAAAGACGAGAAAATAATTAGCCCGAATTTCTAATAAAAGACGAGAAAATAATTACCCCGAATTTCTAATAAAAGACGAAAAAATAATTACACACGCATCTCCTAATAAAAGACGAGAAATAATTACACACGCATCTCCTAATAAAAGATAAGAAAATAATTCCCCATTAATTTTTAATAAAAGACAAGGAAATAATTATCCCATGCATTTCTAATAAAAGACAAGGAAATAATTATCCCATGCATTTCTAATAAAAGATGAGAAAATAATTCCCTATAAATTGCTGATAAAAGATGATAAAATCGTTTCCAAGCATTTTTAATAATAACCAAGAAAATAATGAATTCTTAAAAGTAAACAAAAATCATTTGCCTGCATTGTAAACGCATCATTTCCAGTGCATTCCGATAGGGAAAATAATTCCCACTCAATTTCTGTAAAAGCTTTAGATATTTGCTACACCGTTGTATCTGCAATCATTAAAATAAATAAAAGTTTTGCTGTATTTCTTTAATAATCTAACAAACCTATTATATATTAATATTAATGGTGTCCAACATTATTATTATTATTATTATGCTTGGGCCACATTGATAAGATAAAAAATAAATTTGGTCAGACACAAATTACCGGAAGTAAATAATTATTACGCTCCGGCTGTTTTATTCAGCAAAGCGAGTTAAGTCAAGTATCGATCAGGCGAATGATTTAATCGAATCATTCAAATATTTTATTAGATTTTTTTTCAAACACCAATAAGAAAACTGCCATCAACGATAATAGCTAATACAATAAGAATAAGAATTTAATAATTATAATCGTGCAAAAAGAATTGGGTTGATACGTCGCTAATGCTTAGGCTTGTGGACGAAATGTGAAGTGAATAGCAAATATATAAACTGTGGCTAGAACAGAGAAGATAAGATTTTCATCTACAACAAACTCTCTCCATTTTTGTATGTTATATATATATATATATATATATATATATATATATATATATAAATTGTGGTAATCGCTTGGAAAAAGCTTGCGTATTTCGGCTTGTAGTAGAACAAACCAGTACACAAGGAAAAATGAGGAATAAAAAAAGAACTAAGAACATAAAATTGAAGCGAAAACAATCGTCCAGAGTTCAAGCTCAGAGTCCAAAGACAAAAAAACCTCCAAAACGAGTAAAAGTAACTACATAAAGTGCTCAATACACGAAGTAGAGCAAACCTAATATAAACCTAAAGAACCAGGCAAACCTACCTAGGTTTCACCTCAACGGATCGTCAGGGTAATGTTGGTCAGCATAAACCTAGGTAAGTTTGCCTGGCTCTTTAGGTTTATATATATATATATATATGTGTGTGTGTGTGTGTGGTTACATGGATAGTAGTTTGTAACTCCAGGTTTCACGCTTTCACGATCTTACGGGCATGTGCACTTTCCACTAAATATCGCGCGTATATATATATATATATATATATATATATATATATATATATATAGTGGAAAGTTCTCAATATCCGTAATAGAGCTTATGAGGTTGCATGCATGGATAAGAAGATCGTAAAACCCAGAGTTACAACCTACTATCCATGCAACCACACACATATCTATATATAGATAAACAGCAAAATTGTCCAAATCGTGTAACATCATGGGAAATTTTCCATCCCACAAAATATTTAATATCTAAAAGAAAAATCACTAAACTAATTGAGTTTCTTTTCTCCGGGTTTTCAGATAAGATGGTTAGCCATTTTGACCCCATTTGTCGTAAGAATCACTGAAAATCTCTTTGTGCTATTCAGCTAGATTGAAAACAGGTTAAAATCATTTTGTCTCTGCCAAATATCTCTTCAGAATTGAGCAATGGCGAGAGGAAAATGACCATTCAAGTCTTCAGTAATGGTACCAGCATTCATAGTTTGGCTTCCAACTGTAAATTGATGATATCTCGGCGCCAGTCTAAACCTGCGCTTAAATTCAATATATTTCAGTACCAATTGCTCATCCGAACAATTACCATGAAAGTATTTATAGAAAAGACACAGAGAGGCAAGCTTATGGCGATGGCTAAGTGACTGAAGCTGAGCCACCAGATCAGGACCAATACCATGGGAATCGGACCATATTCTAAGCATGGATGAATGGTAGACTTATAGATATGTAAGATAGATTCTGGAGAGAAAACTTGTCTCGCACGATACAGTGAACTAAATTTCTTGGCAACTGACCTAGCAATGGATTCAATCTAGTCTTTACATTTCATGTCAACTGAGAACGTTATCCCGAGAAGGCGCAACGATTCACTTTTCTGGAGGTTAGAGTGACTGTGTAATGGTGAGATTAAGGAGCTTCGAAAGGGATCTCGGCGAATATTATTCGAATACCAGCTGATTTTGTTACATTCAATTTTTCACTAATAACTTTGGGAAAGGTAAGTATCCGTCTCTCTCTTCCTAAGGGTTAAAGAGCAGGCCAAACTAGGAAGATGATAACTCTGAATTAAAAAATACAGATGTACATAGTCTGGATATACAAAGCAAAACTTCGTGGTGAATCGACAATAACACAATGGAGACGATTTTCTGAACAATTTTTATATTTGCCTTTATTTATATTTTTATACTGAACAAATATATATATATATATATATATATTCATATGAATAAAAAGACAAGAGGAAAAACTTTTCTTAGCCGACGCGTTTCAACCTCTGAGGGGGAGTGCTTTATCCCATTGCCTTGATAAAATCCGTGAGGACGAGACGAAACGAATTTTGTCTCATTTTATGTCTTTCATTTGCAGAAACACTATCTGAAATTAATTATATATATAAGTAAATTGTGTTACGCTCTCGTTATTAGATCGAGCACTATAGAGAAAAGGGTAATTTCAAAACAGTAGCCGCCGCTGCTATTAAAGCATCGCTCTTCATTAATGAATTGAGCCCTCTGGCTGCTGGCGTTTGTATGCATCCATATCTAATATGTTGAAATTTTTCCTTTCTCTTGCCGATAGTTTAGGGGTAGGATCAATGTCAAATCGGTTGGGTTTCGATCCCAACTTGAAGCAATCCGATGTCTAGCCACACTGATGAGCTGCGATATGTGGATC